>JASDQU010435509.1:120582-138345 GCA_032191745.1 Picea mariana | reverse complement strand
TTATCATGGTGATGATCCCAATGTTTCATGGTGATGATCCTAATGCAACATCTAAACTCCACTCAACTAGTCAAACTGAAGTGTGAACTGAAAGAGAATATTCTCTAGGTGGAATATTCTCTCCTAAAATATAGGATACTGGATAATGACTAATTATGACTAATGAACAAATAAAAAAGTTAGGAAAAAGAAATCCTAGGTGTGTGTGAAGTAACTCCAACACTTTCCACCTACTTGTCATCTCCAAACACCTACCAATATTTTATATTATCAGGCACTATCGTCCTATGTTTGACTTCAATATCGTATTTTTTGTTTGGGAAGATGGGAATTTTAAAAACTAAGGCCGATATGTCATATTCTAAAAATTCCTCAAGGAGGTCCAATGCCAAGTTTTTATATTCCCTCAGTCTGGGGTGATTTGTTTGATATATGCGTTTAACCTGGTTTATGACTAGTTCAGAGTCTCCATGCACTGCTATCATCTCTGCGCCTAATTATTTCAACACCTTTAGGCCCAAAATGAGTGCCTCATACTCGGCCATGTTGTTTGTGCATTCGAACGCGAGCTTGTATGAGCACAGCTTTGTGCCCACTTCAGGGGGAGATTACCCATACGCCAGCCCCAACCCCTTCTTTGTTGACCACGCCATCAAAACTCATGTTCCATATCCCATTTTCTGTACGATCCTCCGAGTCGGTTCACTCTGCTGCTTTTCGTGCGGTTTTCTCATCAAGTGTCATGATGGTCGTTGATTCTTATTCTTCAAAACTTAGGTCATTGTAGAATATAGAAGAACCAACCTCAGTGTCGATGGAGTATATGGGATGGTTATTTGGCTGCGTCTTGCTGCTCACCATGTATTTCAACAACACTTCTCTGTACAACCGTTTATCCTGGCCAAAGATAGGAATGGTGGCATATGACATGTCCATTTGAAAGGTCCCCTTTAACTTCGCAGCCCATGATATGGACAAAAACATGCCACAATTAGGGGGTATGTCTTCCATGACCATGTTCTTCGAAGGGATTTGGGCCAATGACACGACCAAGTCCTTGATGAGACCCGAGCACTTGACTTTCCTTGAATCAAAAGAGAAAATATCCTTGTAGGGCCTGGTGATATCCAAACTCAATTCATCCATGATCACCTTTGGCATGAGGTTGTGCGACGCCCCAGAATCCAACATGGAATTATGTAGGGTCATTTCATGAACCTTTAGATTGACGTATAACGTAGGCACACCCTCAATATCACTTGTCTCCTCAATGCGCAGACCAAAAAAAATAGCAGGGTGATCATCTTAGATATTCAAAGTATCGGGGGTCCCTCCCATTTTCATCATTTTAATAATCTGTTCCCGATACTCACCCTTTCTGATAAGTTCGTTGAATGAGACAGAGATTTTGATTTTAGCCATTTCATGCTCAAAGTTAAAAGGGGGACAAAATTTCTCTACCTATTTTCTGCTCGCTTCACGGCTTGCTTCCAGAGTTTTCTTTGGGGCCTATTCCTTTGACTTTACCTTCTCTGTCGCATCCTTGGTCGCATTGTCTGGCTTCGTTCGGCTTGTGGAAAGGGTTTCCACCAGAGGTTTCCTTACGGGATTCGTCTGCTGAGGCTTGGTAGACGGTTCCTTGCTCTTGAAGTTGTATCTTTTATGAAACTGCATGATGGCATTCTGATAACCTTTTCTAAACTCTTCCATCTCCCAGGACATCGCATCATCAATTTCCCCAATCCATGTGTCATCCTTCTCCAACATAAATATTTTTTTTTTCTCATGTACCAATCATGTTCTCTCTTTGTCAAAAACACACGTGGGTTCTTGTCATCACAACAATGCATTTGTTCTTCGAACATTTGGTCGAAGTCTTCATCTACGTAGTTGTTTTGAAATGTAAGAATTGTCTGCTAGTCACCTTGATCTCTCTTCTCCCTCTGTCTGATCTGAGGAACTTGACCCCTCCTGAGGTTCTAATTCTTGGGTTGGGGGTCCTGCTATTCTCGAGCAGCGGGTCTGTTTCCCACAGACATTTTCTCCATCACCTTCTCCATGGTTTTCATCATTAAGTCAAATTTTTTGTCTATGGATCTCAATGTCGATGCTTGTGCGTATCCTTGGGGCTTCTTATTGCCTATTTTGAATTTATTCCTCATCTTCCTGGAAGCCATCATATTTACCTCAACTTTGATCACATTGCTCATTATCATGTCTAGGTTTGTTGATCTTATTTCTCTCAACAACAAAGCGAAGTCATTGTCGAAGGAGTCAGCGTATCGCAACTGCGCAGCCCCAGGAGGTGGATGAACTTCTATGGGAATCGAGTTATAAACCTTCATGAAGCGGGCTAAGAATTCTTGCACCATCTCCTATGGCGCCTTCTTCATATTATTGTATTGTGTTAACAATTGTAAGGGGTTCTTCTTGTCTCCCCATCTGTTGATGAAATATGTTTCAAACACGGCGAAGTCTTGAATAATTAATGGTCGTAGGCCTTTGAACCACTTCCTCACCTCCCCCGCAAAACTCTATGCGAACAACCTCATTTTCACATCTGCATAGTCTACCTCTTCCAGGTCGATGAAATTGTTGAACCAGTCGAGATGCTTTTGGACCGAAATGCTCCCTTCAACATCATAGAGCTTAATCCTCTGGTTGTAATTTTGGGGAAAATCATGAAGTTGGGAGGGAAGAATGAGGGGGGATAATCTGGCAGCCATGGCTCTAGGAGGGCTTGGGATCTGAGGGATATTATTGGATATCAGGGCTTGGAATCTCTTATGGTCGAAAAATATCTCATCCAAGATGGTTTTCGACTTAGACCTGAACAGGGTTTGCTCGAATGAATCATCAAACTCTAGGTCATCAATTATTTGCGTGACATATTTAGGTAAGTACAGGCTTCTGTCCAGGAAATAGAACGAGTCTGGCACTTTCTCTCTAGTCCCATGCAAAATTTTCTCAGGGCCGTACACAGGCTCTGTAGGGTTTGGGTCAGGATTTTCTTTGGTATAGATCATCTTCAGAGCCAGGGTTCCTGAACTGCGCTACTCAATGCTACTGGTATTTTTGACTGGAGTATCTAGGGTAAAGGTTTCAGCCAGTACAAATGTTTGTCCCTCTGTTACCCTCAAGGGTCAAACTAGAACATTAGTCATTTTCCTAGGGAAAATCTATTCAATTTCGTCCCCGACGGCAGCACCAGAATGTTAGCACTCTGTAAATTTGTTCGACTGATAAACAGACAAAAGAGGTAACTTTTTCAACCAAATTTGAGACCCAAAAATAGCCTTTTGGATCTGGAGAGGGCTCTCTCAGGAGACACGGTATCAACGTGGGATATGTCTATATTTAGCATTGTTAGATAATAAATTCTGGTTTCATTGGCATAAGATAGTAGTACCTAAGACTATGGATTCAATTCAAGGAAACAATGGAAACAAATGACTCAATGATTGAGATTGAGAGGATAAAAACTAAGAAAGCAACAGTCTTCAATGTAAAATCATTGAGTGAGGTAGAGAGAAAAACACAGAAAGAAACTTGGAGCACCGTTGACGATGAATTTAGAGTTAACTTTTAGAGGAAATAAGTTTTGTCAAAATGGTGCGAACAAGGGGCGCTATGCAACGAATCCACAGGTTTGAAAATTCGTTCTGAGTTAGATAGAAAAATATATGAATAAAGAAAACAGGAAGTACATACACATGAAATGGAAAATAATACATCCAACTGCTACAATTAGAATCTTTTCATCAAACTACAAGACTTTTGCATTAAGCTTCAAACAAACTCAAATTACATTCAATAGACATTTTCGATACTAAATTTCCAACCAACCTGGCTTACATCGAAAAGATCAAATATATAAATGAGGGCACTGCTTGGGCTACCCTACTCTTCTAACTACTAACTCTACAAACTAGGAAACTGATTGTTTTGTGTTACAAATCTCTTCGCATGACATTTTACAAAAGTAGACAAAAGATACNGCGGCAAGTGGCTGTAGACATTCATGACCATTATTAAAATGGAAAAATGTCTTGGGCGATGCCTCCTTCAAAATTGTTAAGATTTTCCTTTTGTTTGTGAATATAGGAATGAACTCTTCTAATATTGTTTCTTCTGCTTGCTGGCGAGAGCTAGGCGAGCTATCTCTTCGGTCGCTTCACATTATCTCGAGTGTTTGGCATGAATTTCTTCTGACAACCGCTATTCTTTGTGCAACTGTACAATCGTATCCTGCGCCTCTCGTCACTATCTTTTGAGCCACGTCACGTTCCCTTCGCGACCTTGTGTTGTTGATGCTTTTGTGATCTTTGTTTCCAACTGTTGTCTCAGCTCCCTATTTTCTTAGTACAGTTCGACGATGGCTAGCTTCACTTGCTTCAACTGCTGAGTTGTTTCTTGATCATTTGAACCCACAACATCCATCCTCCTCATTCTGCTCCCACTTTCTCGGTTGGTACCTTCAAAAGGCTCCAAGCGGATGACGTGCATAAGTAATTGTTCAACGATCAGTCATGTGCACTGCTCATCTAAGATTCGAGTTTCCCCATCTTCCTTGTTCTTCCTTGGTCTACCCCTTCTCCAAGGTATCTTCTACTGGGGAGACAAGGATTCTACTGTCCTTCCTTCATGTGCAGTTCCTTCCACTCCAAGTTCTACGTGGTGTGATGTCGTCGTTCCTGTGGGTAAAGGAAAAATCCCCTTTTTATCTTTGGGGATGTCTGTTGTGAGTGAGAATGAATCCCAATCACTTTGAGGCTCGTGTATAGCAATCCTGCCACTACATGTACCTTTCTTCATGTTCTGAGAGGTCGCCATGGCGTGATCAGTATTTTTATTGCATGTAGTATATCGGGCGGATGCCCAAAATGGAGAATTCCATCGACATAGGACTACAAGAAAACTTACAAACACACCCTGAATCTGAATTCATGAACAAAATGGGTGTAGAAGCTCTATGATTTATAACAGATCGGATGGAAGGAAAAATAGTGCTAAATAACACTGAATCCATGGCAACTAGATGTTGCGAATCGAACCACAGATCTTCCGTAACACATCCCTGCGTGTAAGCTACAGACGATAAGGGATGTAGGCCATATTTGATGTGAACACCATGATTTTTCATTCATTCGGCCTTCATGATGAACTGATAATAGTTACAGCACCTGCCAACGTGACCTCCATTAACTACTTGATTCAACCTGGGGCACATAAGGACTAACTTTGACAGGACCCGACTTTCTGGTAACAACATACTCGTACCATTCACGTATGTTTCAAATCTGACATCGCTTCTCACTTCCAAGGGCCAACCGACCACTTGTTGACTTCGACCCCTTCATTTCTACATACCTGACTTCACGTGTTTTAACACATGGGCTATAACTCGACTGAAAACCAACTCTAGTTGAAAGAAAAATGGTGGCACTAACAATCAGTACTTGCCAATACCGGTGCTTCTCCTATGGATTTCTTAACACCTACGAAGGATGCTTTTGCTTCTGTAGTCCATTTTACTTCGCTGTCCTTTTTTATCATATATGTAATCAATTTGATTATTTTTGCAAAATTAAGAATAAATCTCCCCAAAAAATTGATTTTCCCTATAAAATATTGAATCTCTTTTCTATTTTTGGGAATATTAATTACATCACTAGATTTAACTCGTTTAGGATCAACTTTAATTCCATCCTTTGAAACTATATTCCCTAAAAGTTTACCTTCATGCATGGAAAAGTGTGATTTTTTGGGGTTTAGAGACAAACCAAACTTTCTGCATTTGTCAAAAGTTCATCTGAGGTGCATCAAATGTTCTGCATCAGATTCAGAAAAACTGTCAGATCATTCAGATAAATAACAACAAACATATCTCTATCACCAACGAGTCTGATATCCATTGCTCTCTAAAAAGTTTCTCCTGCATTCATTAAACTAAAAGGTATTTTATCCTACATAAAATTTCCCCATGGAGTAGTAAATGTAGTCTTTTCTCTATCATTTTCATGAACAACAATTTGATTGTATCCGGAGAAACCATCAATCATAGAAATTTTGTTAGCCCCTACCACCTTCTCTAAAACATGATCCATTTTTGGGAGGGGGTAATTATCTTTAAGAGAAGACCGATTTAGGTTCCTAAAATCAACACAGAGTCGTATCTCTATGTTCTTCTTCCTAACAGGGACCAAATTATCCACCCATTCTGAGTATCTGAGGGGAACAATGATTTTTTCATCAAGGATTTTTTTAACCTCTCTTTCTATTACTGGTAGAAGGATTGGGCTTATCTGTCTAATCTTTTGATTGAAAGGATTAATACCAGGTTTTAAGGGAATCTTATGCTCAATAATAGAAGTATCATAGGTTTTAAAATCTTTGTAAGACCATGAAAAAAAATCTTTATATTATTTAAGTAACTCAACATATTTACTCTTTATTTGAGTTGGAAGATATTTGGATATTTTGACCATCTTGGGATTTTCATTTGTTCCTACATTACAATCATCAACTTATTCAGGTTGAGGTTACAAAGTAGACTTTAAAGGTATATTATTTTGGAAAAACAACCTTTCTAGAGGGATAAGACCTTTGGGAATTTGATTGTTTTTAAGTAAAATCATTCGATGATTTTCAATTTTATCATGGAACTTTTCTGGATTTTCTCCTTCTTGCATAATCAAACAGGGCCATTCTGATTTTCTTGATCAATGTGGGTCTCAGAAAACTCATCTACCATTTCCAAAAACTCCTTGATTTGTTCATCATCTTCAAATACTTGTCAGTGTCGAACATTGTTTGGAATTGAAGGTTTATGTCCCATCTCAATATGATACTTCAGCTTCAAAAAAGTAGGTGGTACGAAAGTTGAAACAACTTTGGCTAAGGAGTCAGCTTGTTGATTATGCATTCTGGGATAGAGTGGATGTTAAAATACTAGAAGAAATTTTATATGAGATCCCAAGAAAATTTTCTATAAGACCTTAATATTAGATGATTATCTTGGTTATTTTGTTTTATTTGTTTTACAATTAGCTCAACATCACCATAAACTATCAAATGTTTGATTTTTAGTTTTCTTGCAGCTTCTAATCCTAAAACTAAAGCTTCATATTCACACACATTATTGGTATAATCAATATCCCATTGTAATCTATAAGAAAAAGTGATGTAATACTCATCACATGGTGCCAAAAATAAAACTCTAGTTCCCGATCCTTCGCAAGACGAAGCACCATCAAAGAAAATTTTCCACATCCCGCCTCTAAAATTTATATTTTTCTTTGAAAATTCTATTTTTTGATTTTCTTCTTCTATACATTCTTCAAAATCATCGTCTATGGATAATATACAATTTTCTAGATCTTGATCAACAATACAGAGGGTTTTGGGGGTCACTTACAATATAAGCCAATCTAGTTTCTTTGTACGATCGAGTAAATTGTCCACCAAAAATTGGAATTGTAGCATACGTCATGTCTAAATGGACCGATCCTCCTAAATTGGAACCCTAAAATCTTGATAAAAGAATTCCATACTTGGCAGTAACGTCAGGAACAACCACATCCATAAGAATACTTTTCACATGAACCTGAGCAAGATTTACAACTAAATCTTTAATCATACCTAGACACTTAACCTTTTTAGAATTAAAAGAGTATAGATCTTGATAAGGTCTGGTAATTTGAAGGCCCAATTTTTCCATGATAATATTAGGCATCAAATTATGTGAAGCTCCTGAGTCAACATGAAATTGTGTAGTAAATGATTGTGCACATTCAGTGTAATATAGAAAGGAGCAACACAATCTTTACTATTCTCAATGTGTGGTCCAAACATGATTGTAGGTTTCTCATCCTGCAAGTTGATAACATCGGCTTGACCTTCAACATAAGAAAAATTTATTGATTTTCTGATTTGATTTTTATAGATCGGATTTCTAGCAAGTTCAACGAGAGGCATTGGAATTTTAATTTTATTCAGTTCGCTTTCTAGATTGAAAGTCCCAATTGATTTTTCAATTTCCCTGGTCTGAACTTTGACTTCTTTATTTTCTGGCTTCTTAGTCTGTACTGCTTTCGTTTCAACTTTCTTTATTTGGGCAACTTGCATTTCAATTGATGGTTTTGTAATTGCTGCCTCATTTTCTTTGTTTCGTGATAAAATCTTTTTTGGGGGAGTATTTATAGAACTTTTTTCTCTTGGCCTCAAATCATATTTATGTTGGAGCTCGACCATTATTGAATCAACGAGACCTTTGTATGTAGAGTCTCCCAAATTGTTGATATTTTCATCATCATAAAATAGAGATTCAAGATCCAAGAATTTCTCATAATCTTGTTTGGTTAGGTGAGGTTCAAGATCATCATCACTGAGTTTGTTTATATCTTCATCTAATTCGTCATAATCTTGCACCTCATCTCCCTATATGAGATTCTTAGTTTTAAAAGGACCTTGAATCTTATGTTCCTCATTTTTTATTTGCCTTTGTTGCATTTGAGAATTTATGTTAGGATTTTTCCTGAATTGATTTTTAGCATATGGATCAAGTTTGTTTTTTTTCCATTTCCATCCTGGAAATTTTGTTTGATAAGTCTTTAATAATTTTTTCCATCTCATCCATTTTTTCCTCTGAATATTTTTTTTCAGAGCCAGAGGGCCCTGCTTTTTCTTTAAAACACCTAGGTTCTCTTGTTCCCATCTCAACTTTAGTTTTCAACTTTCTGGATGCCATCATATTGGATTCAATCTCTATAGCATCATCTTTCATTCCTTATAAAGTATTGGCTCTTATTTCTCTCAAAAGTAGAGAAAAATCATAATCGAAAGCCCAAGCAAAGATGACTTTTCCAACTGGCTGAGAAGGTTTAACTTCAGTCGAGATCTTGTGATAAATTTTATTAAATATTTGAATAAAATCTACGACTGTTTCAGATGTTTTCTTTCTCAAGGCTTTGAATTTGGTTAAGTAATATAGATGATATTTTTTCTCACCCCATTGCCTTAGGAAGGAAGTTTCTAGATCATTATATGATGGTATAGAGTCCACTGGAAGTCCTCGAAACCAAGTTCTTACATTTCCTTCAAAATTTTGTACTAACAGTCTCATGTAAACATCTTTATGCTAAATACCAATTATATCAATGAATTGGTGAAAAAAGTCTATATGCTTTGTTGCTGTCAAATCCCCTTCACCTGTGAATTTAGGGAGGCTCTTCATGTAATTGCTAGGTAAATCATGTAGAATAAAAGGAAGATCCAAGGGATCATATCTAGCAGTGACTTTGAAAAGATCCTTGGAGGATGAACTGGTATATTTTCATGTCCACCAGCCCCTCCACGTCCGACACCTCCAACACTAGCCATTGAAAGTCTAGGAGAAGAAATTCGAGGAATAAACATGATATTATCAAAAACTTAAAAAAACTGATCTACTAAAATTTTGACTGCTTCGGGATGATGTGAACGAGGTTCGGCTAGATGATCATAAGGTGATGGAAGATCTAAATGAGGGGGGAAAAGAGAACTTGAACTCGATCTCTCAGATTTACCAGATGTATAGATAGGAAAAACAATAGGGGATGGATTTGAGTATAAAAAGTAATCTTCGAGGTTTTTGGAAACATAAACTTTTACTTCGGGAAGAGAAAGAATCAACTGTGTACTAATGATATTAGGGATTGAAAAGGATTCTTTGTTTTCATTAGTAAAATTATCTATCAACGAGATAGGGGTGGTCTGGATAATTTCAATGTTTACATCAGGAATAATTCCTTTCGGAGTTTCTAATTTAACTTCAGATTTACTTGTTGATGAATCTGTAGAATTAACTTGTTGATATTTTTCTTTAAGCCTTAGTTCTCCAGCGGGAATATTAACATTAACTTGTGTAACCTTAGGTTGGCAGATATTACCTAATGATGCATAAGTCTTTTTGAGATATCCTTCGATTTCAACAACTTTTCGTTATTCGAAACTGACGTAGTCTTCTTTTTGTCTGGGTTTGTCCTAGTATTTTTTCGACCGAATGGAAGCTTTGCCTACAATGGAGTCGCCAGGTGAAATATAAAGTGAGCCTTATCCACATATTCAATATTTTTTCACCATCAAAGACCAAAATTTAACTTCGTCATTCTCCCAGGGAAAATTTATTTCGTTTCTCTGTCCCCAGCAGGGGCGCCAAAAAGATGTTGTTCCTGATATTGATTCTAGGCTCGAAGAATAATGTCATGAATCAAAGATTTAAAGGAAAGTTTTTATAAGTTATTTCTTCTACCTTTAGTTTTTTGAGAAATAAATTTAAGTGAAATTTATGATAAGACAGTACAAAGGAAATATCTCGTTATCTAAGTCATAAATTTAATTTCAAATGATGTAGAAATGATTGACAAAACTCTTAAAATAAAGCAAGGTATCAATTACAGATAATTCTTACCTCATTTGTAGTAGAATAAAAATAGAATATGTACCCTTGAAATAAGATTAAGAATGTATCAATTCACATAGATCATAGGTCTTGTTTTTACTCACAATAAGAACAAAGGAAAAATTATAACTGAATGGACTTCTGATGTATTAAGATCATAGTAGATGTATTACTAAATTGTAATATTTCTCTTCAAGAACTACAGAAGGAAACTAATAATAGATGGAAACACATGGAAAACACGTAACTCAAATGAAACAAGACTTAGAATCTCTATCTTCTCTTGTATTAATATTCAATAATTTCCTCTTTTACATTAGGCCAGAAGCATCCTGGAATAGATCTAAGATCTATCTATTTATACAAAAATTGTCTCAACTAAAAGTAGTTAGACTTTCCACAATATTTTTTCTAAATATAGAATACAATCCGAATGGAAAAACAAAACACAGATATTGTTGAGTTATGGTTTGATGTGATGGCACTTCATATGCTCCTTCATTTGCTTCCAAGTGCACTTTCTTTCCTCTATTCATTGAACTGGGTACACATATCCATCAAGGCTACCATGAATCTCGAAGGTTCAATGTTCTCGTTCAATTTGAAGGAAAACACCTTCTTGTGTACTGGTGGTAGATTCTCCTAGATCTTCTTTACTGCATGGGCTGTAATTTGATACTCTAAATTAGGATTCACCAACAACTCATTAATCTTGACCAAATCAATCTGATTCATCTGTTGGATGACAGATTGAATATATTCCTTATTTTTTTTGCAGTTTTCCTTATTCATTTCTATTTCGATCTTCTCCATTGCCTCTGAGATATCATTTCCTTCAAATTCAACCAATTTTGTTTCCACAAAAAATAGGGTATTCAGAGAAGTCTTCTTTGCCTCTCTAGCAAGCTTCTTTATTTCTTCTAGGTTCGCCTCCCAAAATTTCAATTCCATTTCACCCGTCACTTGTTCATATTGTGAAAAAGGGGAGAGACCAAGGATATTGGATTTATTCCTCCATATAATGAATTCCTGAAACTTGGATCTAGCCACACTGGCATCCTTTTATTTCACATAAATATTTTTCAGAGAATTATTTATTTCTTGATATTATTTCTGAATAGTATCCACATTTTGATATAGATCATGTTGGACAACTTCTAGCTTCTCATTGATTTCATATTCTTTTGTTTTGAAAGAAGTGATGTCTATTATTGTGTTCTCCATTAGGACTAGTTTGGCCTGCAATTGTTCTATCAAACTGTCCCACTGAGTAATCATGGATTTGTTGGTCTGTGAATTATGGTAAATCAACTCAAGTTTCACATGTAACTGCTTCATCTGCTGCTGATAATTTAACTTGATTTTCTCTATGTCATTATTATTCTATTCCTGACAACATGTTCTGTGCTTTGCATTTCATTCTGCAATTTTTCCACCAAGAGAGATTTTTGTTGCAGTTTCTTGGTCATATTATCCATTGACCATTGTTTGGCAGTGGCGAAGGCCCCTAGTGAATCTGCAACCTCCTTGGAAAACCCAGAATCATTTTGGCTTTTTCTATCATACACTATTTTCTGCCTTTTAGTAACTACTCCATATTTTTGTTGAGATTATTTCTTTACAATAACTTTCCTTTTCTTGCTGAAAAATAAACTAAAGGGAGGCATTTCTTCAGGAAATATAGGAGTAAGTTCATCTATGTGAACGACCTCTGAACTTGGAGTTTCAAAACTGGTCGCTAAAGGAGTTAATGAGGGAATATGAGAGATAATTGCGGTGGAGCTTTCTGGACCTGTTGTTCTTGGGATCACAATAGAAGTAAATTGTGTTGAAGGGGAAAAAATTGTCCCTTCTTCATGAAAGATTCAAAGTGGGATAATATCTATTGATAATTTATACCTAGCAGTGATGTTTTTAACTCTTTAAATAATCTATCTGAACTCTTCAATACTTCTTCAGTTTTGTTCTCAATGGAGCAACTTGGCTAAGATTATGTGGGTTTAGCTTCCAAGGAAGATAGAATGGGCCTTGACTCTCCTTGTAAAATCTTAGGCAACATGTTACATCTATGCTTTTGAAATCTAAGGAAACCAGCCTATTGGTCAGGAGGTAGAGTCTGAAATCTATTTTGAACTTCTTCATAGGATCTAGCTCCCCTAAAAACCTCATCATAAGGAGACTCTTCATGGATGTATCTTTTCATGTTTAATTGAGCCAAATGATTCTCTACCACCTTATGAGGATCATGTATTTTGAATTCAATGTCAACTAATTTGACATCTTCCAAGGCTACAGCCTCGACTTTGGTATGACCAAAATCTAACAATGTAAACATACCAACCTGAATGGGAAAAGTTGGCTATACCTTTTTCTGAGTCACTTTCAATTCCTTAGTGATTTCTCCTACTATTGTTTGGTATGCCACTTCTCGGCACACTATCCTGTTAAGTAAAAAATTTGGAAGGGCATGAGGAGGAACAGAGCAACCAAACACTCTAATGTAAGAGATGTTCTCTTCAATGTACTAGTCTGCAAATGTGCCTAAGTTTCCCATAATATTCTTTGAAATCCTGGGTGGCGGGTGGCCATAGATAGCTACATGAATAGGTACCACTACGTTGTGATAGATATCATAAAATAAATATTTAGCATTTTCTTCTCATAGTTTGGAGTGGTAGAAATATATAGGCTCAGAACTAGTTGGGGTCCAAATCTAGTTCATCAGGGGAAATGGGGTCATGAAACAAATGGCATCCATGATGTATGCAGCCATGTAAAAAGGAGCATGTTTCCCTTTTGATTTCAAATATTGGTACTCAACAACCTCCTTATCCAGGTTGTCCGACAACATTTTTTCCCAGTTGAAAGTATAGCCTTTAGCCACTTCATTCATTATAGCCACCCACTCAACTAAGAAAAGAGTAGGGTTTTTTTTCCCAAATAAATGACAGAGCATCATGGTTATATATAAGATATGATCATCCAAGGACATCATGGAATACATACCATGAGCGTCGTTTGTGAACTTGGCGGGATTTCCCCACCAGCTCTTGATTATATCATGACCATTTCTGCCACATTGAGTGGATTCTTTTCTCTCAAAATCCAGAATAAATGCTACATTGCAAGTATATTTGGGTGTAGAAGAAAGTTTATACATTAGTTGTAGGTCCTTCGATCGAAAAGAGCCAAGGAAGGTCTTCTGGTAACTGATAACACTTCTGTTCTGAATGTCAATGTGCTCAAGAGCCTAACTTATCATATCATTATAGGGTATAATATTAGGTCATGCAACAATCCTGTGCAGTTCCGACTGTGCTACCAATATGAGCTTGGATGAGAAGGATTCATCTTCTTCCTCGACATAATCGTTCAGACAGATAAGAATCTCATGTTCTAAGACATCATAGAACTTCTTCCAAGACTTGATGGTGTTTGCAATTCACGAAGTAGTGTCTGATAGAATGTTTGTATTTGGATTGGAATCTTCTACTAATGCATATTGATTCTTTGCAACTTTGTGTAGCGCGATAATCCTCAGGGAAATGAAATTAGCCTTCCTGTAACAAGAGAAGTCTGTAATCTCTTAATTACTGAATGAAAAATTATAATTTCAAATCGTAAAATGACTTGAGATTCAAATTTTTTTATTTATAAAGTCTATCAATCTTCATATTGATTTACTGATAGAGAGATTATTAAAAATCTAATGGAATTTATTACTTGGTGAATCACAAAATTTACTCAAATATTCAACTTTATCCAATCATAAATTTCATTAATACTTTGGCGGTTCAGCGTTCGGAGGTTTTGAATGTAAGAGGGAAGAAATCTCCCGAAGACCGAATTCCCAAAGAAGTTAATCACTAATTAATCACTTTTAAGTTTTAATTAATCATGATTTAAACATTGTGTTAGCCTTAAGTACATCAGAAGTTTGGTATTCGGGGGTTTTGGATGAAGGATGATAGAAATCCTCTAAAGGCCAAATTCCCAAAATAAACGTTCGAATTGTTATATATATTTTGGGGCTTCGGAACTCCAGAGCTCCGGAACTCTAGGAGTTCATTTTTTTAAAAGTGTTGTTTGTACTTCGACGGTTCGACACTTGATAGTTTTGGATGTGGCACATGAGAAATCTCTCGAAGACCGAATTTGTGGAGTGATTAATTAATACTTAATCATGATTAATTAAAGTTGTTAAATGTTTTATTATCTCTTTGAAACACTTTTACTTTTTTGTGATATCCAATATTCCGACGTTTTGATACTTCGGCGGTTGTGAACCCAATATTTGTTAAAAATCTAGAATGGAAATCTCTCGGAGTAACATGGCAGAGATGACGTCATTCTTAGCGACGTGTCAAGAAAGGAGGGGTGACATGTGTCACTTGAAATCGTGCGAATAATCTGACACAAATGTCAAAAATAAGTGCCACGTGTCAGCCCAAGAAAAGATTTAATGACACGTGTCCTATGACTCATCCATAAGTCTTTTTAGAAACTATCACAAGGAACTATCTTCGGGACTTTGTAGATTCAGGGTTTTTTTTGTTTAGATTTCTTGAAACTCCCAAAGCGCAAATCTCCGAAGTGACCGTTAAAGGTTTTCTTTTAAAATTTAGGCAGCTTGTATATTCCGGAGATCACAAGAAATGTTTGATCAACTTAGTGCAACTCATCAAGGGGAGACATTGTAAGCACCTTATTAATATATAATGACCAAGGATTTATTTAATTTAAAAGGCAATTTCCTACATTTTTTTGGTGAAATTTTATTCCTAAGAGGCAAAAACAAAAAAATAAAAGTTCAAAATTCTAAGTATTCTAACACATTCTAAGAAGTTTCTTCAAAAATTTGATCCAGAGAACAAAGAATCTCCAAAATATCACATCAATAAGTTTATGCTTGGAGTTAATTCAACGAATGTGTACTATGAGGATGTTGTTTATCATTTTTTTCCATACACATTTGAAGGAAAAACATATACATGGTATTTTTCTTTACCTCAAGGATCTATAAGCAATTGGTCTGATTTTGAAACAACATTTTTTAAAACAAATGGGGTAGAAAAAATTTCAACAACATTAGTGTTATAACTGTCTAGGATTAAAATGAATCCTAAGGAAAAAATTAAATACTTTAATCATAGGTTCTTAACATTAATGAATAAAATAACAAAAGATTATAAACTTGCAACAAATGTCATTATTTAATTTTACACCACTAATCTCCCTCCTTCCATTGCTATTTTTTTAATAGAGTTGCGAATACCACATTTGCTAAAACATTTCAATAAAATTTATATGTTAAAAAATAAATGATGAGCATTGCAGGTAAATCAACAACATTCAAAAATAAAACTTTTCCAAAAGGCTCTATAACCAATTAGTCTAATTTTGAAACAACATTTTTGAAAAAAGATGGGAAGATAAAACTCCAACAACATTAATGTTAGAAATGTCTAGGATTAAAATGAATCCTAAAGAAAAAATTAAATACTGTAATCATAGGTTCTTAATGTTAATGAATAAAATACCAGAAGATTCTAAACCTGCAATGAACATAATTATTGAATTTTACACAATTTTTCTCCCATATTCCATTTTTATTTTTTAAGAGAGGTGACAAGACCAAATTGGTTGAAACAATGTTGAAAAAGAAATGATGAGCATTGCAGGTAAATTAACAACATAATAAAATAAAACTTTTCCAACTATTAAGAAAGAAATTACAACTAAAACTATGCAAGAGACAAAAGACAAAGAGAATGTGGACATGGATGGTTTACACAGAATAATAAAAAATATTTATAAATACATTATCGTTTTAAATAAATGTCTAGGACAAGGATCATCTTATAGAAGACCTTGGAGACCTCCCTTTAGAAGAAATACTCAACCTCCAAATAATCAAAACACTTCTCTTGAATAAATACATCTTGAATAATTTTCTCAAGATAATTATATCATGGCTTATAATGCGAGTCATTCAGAGAAAACAATTCTTGATTTTATCAATATGTTTAAAGTATTCACTTCAATTGAGGAGCGGGAATAATTTTAGATCAATGAAGATGAGAAAGAAGATGATGAAACCCCTCAGACATCAATAAATGTTACATGGGATATTACCCAGGGCATAGTAGATGATGAATAAGAACAAGCAGTACAAGAACTATGTATTTCTCAAACTAGAAGCAAGGAACCTCCATCAACTTTAAGATCACCAACTACATCATCCCCTGCAAAGAAATCCTCGTCTACATATAAAATAGTTTCCATTTTAGGTAAATCTATTATTATGATATTTTGGATTATGATTTAGTGGAATATATGACCAAAACTAGAGGAAAGATATCCTTATATGATTTATCAAAATTAAGTCAACAAAAAAATAAATTACTGTAATCCTTAAGAAAAATTACTTCTTAAAATGAATCAACTCCTGTAGGAAATAAAGATAAGGATACAACTGTTTAGAATTCTTCGTCGAAAAATAATAAGCAACTTAATGTCAATATTGCTTTAATTAGAGAGAAATATAGTTCACACACACCTCAAATGTGACACATACATGTGTATGGAATAGACCAATTGAGAAATATTCCTCTACTACTAGATCAGTGGTGGAGATAGACACTGATGCGCCCATGGGCATAGAGGTTTTGATACATGGGAGTAGCAACTGCAAAACATTATACAATAAAATATTGATATAAATAAAAAAATACTATATGAATATATAACGATGAAGAACATAGGGATGGTTACGATACTAACCTCCTCCATGAAGATCTATTGTCCAATGGCCTCAATAGGCCCATATAAATTCTTCTTGCAACTCAATCATTTGTGAGGTTCGCATGGACAACTATTATTTCCATGTGCCCTCTCCTGACTGAACTTTATTTTATGAGGTGAATCTCTGACCCCTCTATCAATGTCAACGGCATGCACCTCTTTTCAAGATAGTGCAACAAAGCTACCATGTTGCATTAGGCTCTGAGTCAATGATGATATATCTACCTGTACCTACTACAATCTCTCTACATCAAGAGGATGTTGGACAGGGGGGTCAGGCCTTCACCTCGAGGGACGAGTACCTAAAATGGGATCTCTCCTAGCATGATCTTGGTCCTCCATGGACCCTCAACCCACCCCCTGGAAATCACCCATGCCAAAGTAGTTGACATGGTGACCCAAAATAGATTTAACCCATAATTTTTGCAAAAAGTATTAAGGCACCTCCATGTTATTGCAGGGAGTTTTATCAAATACCATGTACTACCTATCCATCGAATTTTCACTAATTTGTGGGT
>JASDQU010435509.1:65927-97086 GCA_032191745.1 Picea mariana | reverse complement strand
AGGTTCCCTCGAGAGGTTGGAGAATTTTCTTTCAATTGTTGGATCATGCGAGATATTTTGGGACCTTGCAATCATTACTAACGATCATCTTGGAGCCAATCAGGTACAATGAAGGAGAGGGAAAAGATGGAGCCTTCTTCTTCATATTTTTGGGAAAGATCATCAACAACCACATTTTATTTTCCCTTTCTATAAATGATCTCATAATCATATCGAAATATCTTGGTGACCCATTTTTGTTGCTCCAGGGATGAAATCCTTTGTTCTAGAAAATACTTGAGGCTCTCGTGATCAGTTTCAATCTAGAAGTGTTGCCCCAATAGATAATGATGCTAGAGATCCAGAGCATGCATAATAGAAAACATTTCCTTTTCATATATGGAGTGGCCCAAATGTTTGTTTGGAAGTTGTTTGTTGGTGAATTCCAAAGGATGAACATCTTGCATGAGGACTGCCCCAATTCCTTTTCTGGAAGCATCACATAACAAAACAAAAGTCTTGGTGAAGTCGGGAAGGGATAGGATCAGAGTCATTCACATAGCATGTTTAAAGGCCTAGAAGGATTTTTCATTTCCTGGAGTCCAAGTGTAGGCATTATTTTTAAGGAGGGAAGTGAGAGGTGTTGCAATTTTTCCATAATTCTTAACAAACTTGGGATGATAACCTGTTAAACCAAAAAATCCACACAATATCTTAAGAGTTTTAGAGTGAGGCCAATCCTGCATAGCTTCAATTTTCTTATGATCTATCTGTACACTATCATTTCCCATAGTATGACCAAGTTAATCCACTTCCGAGGATCTAAAGGAACATTTTGATTGTTTGAGGAAAACTTGGTGCTTAGAGATTAGATGGAGAACCTGATCCACATAGGCGAGATGGGATGTCTAATTTTTACTATATATGAAAATATCATTAAAGAAAACCAAGAAAAAAAGATGGAGAAAAGGATGGAAGACATGTTTCATGATACTTTGGAAGGTGGAGGGAGAATTACACAAGCCAAAGAGCATGACCAAGAACTCATAGTGACCCTCATTAGTTCTAAAGGCATCCTTGGGAATGTATTCTTCTTTCATAGGTATATGGTGGTAGCCATAAGAAAGATCTAATTTAGTAAAGTACTCAGAACCACTCAATTAATCCAAGAGATCATCAATGACAGGAATGCGAAACTTGTCTTTGATGGTGAGTTTATTGAGGGCACGAAAGTGAGGACAAATGAACCAAGTACCTTATTTCTTGAGTACCATGACCATAGGATAAGAATAGGGGATGGTACTAGGGCGGATAACACCCTCTTGAAGCAAATCTTGCATGATTTTCTCAATTTCATTATTTTGGGAAAAGGGATGACGATAAGGCTGAACATTGGGAGGAAGACTGTCAGGAACAAGGGGGATGGAATGATCATGAACACCACAAGAAGGGGAAAGTCCCTAAGGAATGGAAAAAATATCTTGGTGTTTGGATATGATAGATTGGAGGTTAGGATGCATAGAGGTTGTCTCAACTGCTTGAATGGAATGGATTTTGGAAGTAGTAATTGAATGACCTTTCTTGAGAAGTTTTTCCATGCGATGGGAACTGATGATCTCAGGAGAACCTATTGTGAGTTCTTGGAATGTATATTGTTTTCCCTCCTGGTGGAATTGCATGTTTAATTACTTTAAATCCATGAGAATGGGGCCTACAGTGTGTAACCATTCAACACCTAGCACAATGTCATAATCGTCCATGTCGATGGTAAGCGTATGATATTCCAGGTGGTACTGTACAATTTGGAGATGTACATTTTCACAATTCCCACCAAATTTCATGGACCCCTAATTGGTTATCATGATTTGAAAATTTTTGATGACACGAATATAACAATTGGTTTCCTGGGAAATGAGGCAGTGAATAAAATTATGGATGCTTCAATTGTCAACAAGGATGATGACTTTCCTTAGCTTAATATAGCCAATGATCTTGAGGGTTTGTGGAGAAGAGAATCCCGTCAAGGAATGCAATGAATTTAGGGGGTTAACTTCGGGTGGGTTAATAGGATTCGTAGTATCATATGGAAAGGGTATCTCTTCAATAGGTGGAACTACAACTTCCTCAACAAAATCCTATGAAATGGCCATAAAAAAAATTCCTTAAATTTGTGCCCGGGAAAATTTTTTTCATCACAATTATAACAAAGACCCTTAAGTTGGTGCTCAACCATTTTGTCCTAAGTTCATTTCAGGACATTGAGGGGAGTGGCAGGATTTATGGGGCGAGAGAGATGAACAATTTATTTTTTTTGTTCTGGGAAAAAAAAACTTGTTGGGATTCTTTGGCACATTTAGTAGCTTCGAACCAATTCTGAGGGAGAGCCACGAGGACCTAGGCTCGTATTTCATCCTTTAGGCCATTGATAAAGAATTCTAGGAATAACGCATCTATCATGCCCTCCTTTCTGAAGGAAAACTGCTTAAAGGAAGTTATAAAGTTTTCCATGTTTATGATTGTTTCAACTTGGTCAAACGTCCTAAATAATGGGTGTTAGTGTCAAAGTCTTCATAGTGTTCTGTAACAAATTGGGTCCATGCAATATACCCCTGACATGCATTTTTACACCATTTCCATCATTCAAGATCTATATAGATAAAAAAAAATAAAGAAATTTGGCCAACTCATTGGTAATTCCATGTAGAGAGAAATAATGCTCCATTTGAGTGATCCAACCCATGGATTTGGAGCCATCAAATTTATTGACCTCAAATCGGGGAAGGTGGGGGTCATGATGAAAGGAGTTGGAGTGAAAAATCATAGAATGTGAGTAATCAACACCATCTAAGTGGGACGTTGGTCCGAAGAGGAAGGGCCCTAGGAGCAGTTCAACAACTGGTTGACAACAAACGAGAGGGTGGAAAATTGCCCCATGAATTTGGCATCCATGGAATCAAATTTTTGTTGGACTTGGGTCTCTAATTTTTTAATGCAGGAATTAACAGAAGCAATCTCATAAGTCACTTAGTGGAGGGAATCCTTCATATGAGTGATGGAATCTTGTAGGTATTGGTTGCGAGTGGTGGCCAATTGGATATGAGGGGTGAATGCAAGGGAAATGGGTTGGTGGGATGAAAAAAACAAGGATTTATAAGTGATAGGTACCATGATGATCAGGGTGAAAAGGGGAATAGAATGGGAGAGGTGGAAAATAGGAGTGTTTGGAAGGGGCTCAGGTCCACTAAAAAACAAATTCTTGAAAATGAAAGGTACCACTATGATCAAGGAAAGGAGAGGAATTCAATGGAATAATTCTTGAGTGTTGTTCTCAGTGGAACTATAGAAGTCAGGTGGTTGATCGGTGTATCTACAGAGGTCTTTAGGATATCTAGGTCGATCCATATATAGGTGTTTTCTAATGCGCTACCACTCGAAGGGGTACCAAGAAGGGTTACAAGGGTGGCCAACAATGTGCACTTAAGTACCACTTGTAGTTTATGTGTGTATGCTTCTTCAACCACAGATTTATGCGTTGAATGATAGATCTCTATAGATTTAAGACGTCAAAATATATCTCTACCCTGAAAAAAATAACCCACGATTTTATGCTAAAGAAAGTGCTCTGATACCACTTGTAAGGTACCATATCTATTATAATAGCAGAGAAACATAAATACTATAGAAAATAACAACGAAACAACATATTATATGAAACCACAACAAAAAAATAATACCTTTATTGATAGGAAACAATGTTCACTTTCCTCTTTGAGTGGGCAACCTCTAGCAAAGTAATGCTCTATTACAATAATTCCCAAGACAAAACTTGTGATCCTCTTACTCTTATTTATACCAATTCTATCTTCTAAGGAACCTTCTAGTGGAAGATATTTCTAGAAGCAGAAGCTTCTATTAGGTCTTCTTGCATTGACTTGGTCTAATTTATTAAATAGGCCTTATAAACTAATTTCGACCTTTATTACATGGAAAATATATTATTCTACCTACATGAGGGGTTAGGGAGGTTAGGTCCACAACATTATCATTATTAATAGGATTTACATAGAAAGGGATGTCACTAAATAGGTTTATGTTCCACCCTTATGGTGTAGTCTCATTATACTATTGATCCGTAATCTCTTTTGGATTTCATGAAAAAAAACATAACTTCAAGGACTTATTTAAAATCAAAGAAACAAAAACTAATCTTTCAACTCAATAAATTTTATAGAAAGATATAGCATGTAGACATAGACCTATACCTATACCTATACTTATACCTTACCTTGCCTTTCCATATCTAGCCTTTCTTAGCCTTGTCATTTCTTTCCTTGGATTTCCTTGCATTGTCTTACCTTTCATTTTCATACCTAGACCTAGACCTATACATAGACATTGTCTTGCCATGCCTTGCCATGTCATTCCTTGTATTTCCATGGTCTAGGACATGGTCTATGTCATGGTATAGGTCATGGTAATGGTGTAGGTCTAGATCTTGGTCTAGGCTTAGGTATAGGTCATGGTATAGGTCTAGGTCTAGATCTAGGTATATGTCATGGTCATGGTTTAGATCTAGGTATATTTCCAACATGTCCCTGAATGGATTGAGGATGTGAGTTGAAACTCGTAATAGAAATCTAATTGAGTCTCGGATGGACAAACTGTCAGTTGCATTAGATCTGGGGCACCGAGTTTTAGATAATGAGGCCCCTTCATTGTCATTTAGTTTCTCTGAAAATTGTTTGTTAGAGGATCACCAGGACCAGGGTTTTTCTCAATGAGGCATAATGCAAGTTCTCAAAAAGAGGTCGATTTTCAAGAACGTTGTGTTGGGTGGTTGTGGATAGCTTGGTCATGTGGGCCTTAGAAAAACATGTCCTTGAATGACTTGAGGAGGTGAGTTGCAACTCGTGATAAAAGTATAACTAGGTCTCAGATGGAAGAATATTTTGTTGCATTGGATATAGGGCATCGATATTCAGCTAATGGGCACCCTGTGTTGTCATTCTATTTATCGAAAAAGTGTTTGTTGGAGGATCGCCAAAGCTAGGGTTTTTCTCAATGAGGCATAGTGCAATTTTTGAACAAGAGGTTCATTTTCAAAAACATTCTGTCAAGAAATTTTGAGTAGCGTGGTCACATGGGCCTTGACCAAATAGATGTGTGGGAGATTATGAAACTCATTTATAGTCCTCTATTTGGATTTTATGCCCTCAGAACAAATTGTCAGCATGTCTCTGAATAGCTTGAGGAAGCAAGTTGCAACCCACAATAAAACTATAACCAAGACTCGTATGGAAGAACCATTGGTTTCATTAGATCTAGGGCGTTGTCTTTCAAATAGTGGGTCCCCTCGATTGTGATTCCATTGCATGAAAAATCATTTTTTGGAGGATCTACAAAACTAGGGTTTTGCTCATTGAGGCATAATGCAATTTTTGAACTAGAGCTTAATATTCAAGAAACCTATGTTGGTTTATTATGGGTAGAGTGGTCACATGGGAATTGAAAGAATAGATTCATGAGAGATTATGGAACTTCATTATGATGTTTGGTTTGGATTTTATGCCCTCGGACCAAATTTCAAACATGTTCTTGAATGACTTCAGGAGGCGAGTTGCAACTTGCGATAAAACTCTAAATTGGACTCGGATGGGTGAACCATTGGTTGCATTGGATCTAGGTAATGTGGTTTCAAATAGTGGGATCCCTCTATTGTCATTCCATTTCCCATAAAATCATTTGTTCAGGAATCTTCAGAACTAGGCTTGTGCTCAATAAGCCATAGTGCAATTTTTGAACAAGAGGTCGATTTTCAAGAACATTGTTCCAAGATATTGTGGGTAGAGTGGTCGCGTGGGCCTTGGAAAAACATATGTAGGAGATATTATTGAACTTCATTATGATGTTCAGTTTGTATTTTATGCCCTCGGACCAAATTGCCAACATGTCCCTCAATGGCTTGAGGAGGCGAGTTGTAACTCATAATAAAAATATAACCGAGACTCAGATGGATGAACTGTCAGTTGCATTGGAACCAAGAAATTAGGTTTCAGCTAGTGGGGCCTCTATGCTATCATTTTGTATCCCAAAAAATGTTTTTTGGAGGATCTTCAGAACTAGGGTTTTTCTCAATGAGGAATAATGCAATTTCTGAATAAGAGGTTGATTTTCAAGAACACTGTGTCGAGATATTGTGGGTAGTGTGGTCACATGGGCCTTGTCCAATCAAACATGAGAGAGCTTACAAAACTTATTTATTCTACTCAATTTGTATTTTATGCCCCCAGACCAAATTGCCAACATTTAGTTGAATAGCTTGAGAAGACGAGTTGCAACTCACAATAAAACTCTAACCGAGACTCGGATGGATGAACCGTCAGTTGTATTGGATCTAGATCACCATGTTTCAGGTATTGGGTCCCCTTCACTATCATTCCATTACCCATAAAATCATTTGTTGGAGGATCGTCAGAACTAGGGTTTTTCTCAATGAAGCATAGTACAATTTTTTAAAAAGAGGTAGATTTTCAAGAACACTATGTCGACCGATTATGGGTAGTGTGGTCGTGTGGGCCTTGGTCAAATACATGTGAAATATCTTATGAAACTCCTCTATGCTACTTTGTTTGGATTTTATGCTACTATGCTACTCTATTTGGAACTCTTCTATGCTACTATGTCGAATGATTATGGGTAGCTTGGTCATGTGGGCCTTGGATAAATAAATGTGCAATATCTTATGGAACTATTCTATGCTACTCTATTTGGATTTTATGCCCCCAGATCAAATTTCCAACATGTCCCTAAATGGCTTGAGTAGGTGAGTTGCAACATGTGATGAAACTCTAACTAGGACTTGGATGGACGAATCGTCGGTTGCATTGGATATGGGGCACCATGTTTCATCTAGTGTGGGCCCTCTATTTTTATTTTGTTTGTCATAAAAATGTTTGTTGTAGGATCTCTAGAACTAGGGTTTTTCTTAGTGCTTATTACATATGCTTGACAATTTAACACCTTGTAAGGATAGACATGGCATGGCATGGAAATGCATGGCATGGAAATGCATGAAATGGAAAGGCATGGCATGGAAAGGAAAGGAAAGGTATGGCATGGCATGTCATGAAAAGGCAAGGCATGGACTAACATGACATGGAAATTCAAGGCAAAGCATGGCATGACAAGGCATTACATGACATGGAATAGCATGGCAAGGCAAGGCATGGCATCACATGGAAAGGAAAGGAATGGCATGGAAATTCAAGTCAAGACAAGGCATATAAATGTAAGGAATGGAATGGAAATGAAAGGCATGGAATATGATAGCATGGCATGGAAAGGAAAGGTGATGCATGACATGGCATGGCATGGAATGATAAGGAATGGCATGGCATCACATGGAATGGAAAAGGAAGGCATGGTATGGGATGACATGGAAAGGCAAGGAAAGGTATGGCATGGGCCATGGCATGGAATGGAAAGGGAAGGAAAGGAAAGGAATGGTATGGAAAGGCATGGAATGGAAAGGTATTAGATGACAAGGTAAGGAATGGCATGGAATGGAAAGGTATTAGATGACAAGGCAAGGAATGGCATGGAATGGTAAGGAAAGGAATAACATGGCATGACATAGAAGGGAATGATATGGGATGGTATGAAAATTCAAGGAAAGGAAATGAATGGCATGTAAAGGCATGGAATGTGATGGCATGGCATGGCATGGCATGGCAAGGAATGGAAATGAAAGGCATGGCATGGCAAGGTGAGACATGGGATGGAAAGGAAAGGTATCACATGGCATGGAAAGGCAAGGCATGGCATGGAAAGACATGGCATCGAAAGGCATAGCATGGAAAGACATGGAAATTCAAGGTATGGCATCACAACGTAAGGCATGGGATGACATGGAATGGAAAAGAAAGGAAAGGAAAGGCATGAAATGGAGGGAAAAGGTAGTGTCAGGCATGGAATGGCATGCCAAGGAAAGTCGTGGCATGACATGCCAAGGTAAGACATGACATGGGATGAAAAGTCATGGAAATGAATGGTATGACATGGCAAGGAAAGGCATGGAAAGGCATGAGATGACAAGGCATGAAAAGGCAAGGCATGGCATGACAAGGCAAGGAAATGCATGGCATGTCATGGAATGGAAAGGAAAGGCACGCCATTGCATGGAAAGAAATGACATGGAAAGGAAATCAATGGCATCACATGGAATGGAAAGGCTAGGACAAGAAAGGCAATGCAATGAAAGGAAAGGAAAGGAAAGTCAAGGAAATTATGGGCAAGCAAGGAAAGGAAAGGAAAGGGAAGGAATGGAAAGTCTAGGAAATAAAGGAAAGGAAAGGCAAGAAAATGATATACATTGTTCCTTAAAAATAAAAAAGAACCACAAAATACAATAATACCATAACAACCATAAAATGAAGCCAAAATTTCCATCATTAATAAATATGAAATATTTTTTCAATTATTTATTTTACATACCTATTTTCATTCAAGTATACCATCGATATCACTTCTAATACTGATGGTCTCCATTAAATTATTGTGCTCAGAGTAAGGAAAAAAGTATCATACCTTCAATGAGTTCTAACTATTAGTAAATGAGACACATTTCCATGCTAAACCTAGCAGAAGAGAGGGAGAAATATATAAACAAGAAAGTAAATGACAAAGAAAACACATAGTACACATATATTTTACCCTGGAAACCCAAATTGGGAAATCCAACATTCCTTGAGTGCTCTTCTCTCTTCTTGTCTTATTCATTCAAAATAAAAGGTTACATGTCTTGTTGGGCCCTTCGTTTTGAGAGAGAATTTCACAAGTTTTGACTAAGCACGAGTTGTGCAAACTCCATCAGAGGCTAGGAGAAAGAGAAACATAAAGTAGTTGCAGAAGCCAACGCAATTCCAGCGAAGCAACAAATGGTTGCAACAGAACAAGAAAGCATGCAAACTGATAAGGAAGACACAACCCAACTATATATAGGACCGAACACAATTGTAAAAGGGTTGTCGTTATTATTGTTGTTTTCCTGTTCATTGGTTCATCGCTCTGTAATTGGTTCATTAGTTCGTGAGTTAGTCAGCTGGGTTGAGTTGAGTCAGGTTGGTCAGAGCCGCCCAGATTTTCGATTCGTTATTGACAATTGTTGTAGGTTGGGAAAAAGACACATCTGAGTTTGTAATGGATTAGAACTATCAACTAGAGGATTAAAGCTCTGTGACATGGTTCTAAGAGCCAAGAGTATTTATTGAGCCCTACTATGTAATTATGAGTTTGTAATCAGAGAAAGATCCTAAAGATAATATGAAGTAGGACCGAAATTCAAAATATGTTGTGTCTTTACATGCTTGTCGGGACCTGTGTAAAAAGGGAACATGTAGGGAGAATGTTGTCACCGATCCATAGATATGGCATTGATCAATGATGCAAAAGGAGTTGTGATGCCTTCGTATGGAAAGAAGCGGAACTAAGGAGAAAATCATTAGAAAACACTCACGAAGCAGTCTTTTACTCAGAAAGATCAAGTGACCAGTATGAGATTTTTTGGGTTAAATTTCTGGAAGATTTTTTTCACTGGATAAAGAGGCTCCAAGAAGCTCCAGAGTTCCAATGATGGACCAAGAAGATCTATGTGTGGGATACCAAAAAGTTATTAGCACTCCAGAGGCTGGATTGCCCAGTTACACGAGCTGTGGATTTCTGCGTTAGTACCACGCTAGAGGGATACATAATCGAATTTACAGCTGAGAACCACCAGTCTTTTTCACGGGAAAAGGAAATTTTCTAGAAAGGTGCAAGGGGAAGACTATTGAGAGAAATCCCCCTGTGTATTAAGGTTTTCTTGATGGAGGAAGGGATTTTGATTATGTCCTCAATCGAGATGACAGCGTAATCTCCCTCACTTGGGGTAGGGTGAGATGGGGTGGGAGTCAGGGCATGAGAGAGGGGAAGGGTTCCTTGAAAAATGGGGGGGGAAACAACAAGAAATGAATTCAAGAGATGAGCAAGCCTTGAAGAGAGCCACCATAGTTGAGAAGTGGTGGTGCGGTAAGATCAAGAAATTCATAAGAAAGTCTGAAAAGTTGAGGAAAGAAGGCGGAGTGAGAGAAGTAGAGGAAAGACAGATGGAAGAACTGTAGAGGATGAGAAGACAGGAATGACTGGCTAGTCAAAGATTAAACAAGAGAGAAGCAAGGAGAGAAAATAGTCCCCAGGAAGTGGGATGAGAAGGAGAAAGCACAGACGAAAGAGAGGAGTAAGCCATCATGAATCATGGAGGAGAAAGAGAAGATTCAGCCCTGATAACAGGAGAGATCGGGAATCTGGCTGAAGAGATCATCCTAGTGGAAGCTAACAAGACCCCCTGGATCAAAGAAAACTTCCCCGAAGCCAGTGGCACCAGCTCCGAATCACCCATACCCCAAGTGCCTTATTCAAGCAGTAAGTTCGATACTACCTTCTCATGCTAATTATGTTCTAATACAATTAGTTAATCAGTCACAACAAGGATTTGCAGGTACAGGGAGGATATTGGGATCTCCCGGTAGATCAAAAGTGGGACCATTAGGGTTCATATTGATACGAAAAACAGGAACAACGATGGCTAGCCATGAGGGAGGTTCGATTGCCCAATACCTAGATTTTTTGGGTAAGGGAGATGAAGATGTTGAACAACACTGGTTCCTATGTGAAGCAATTTGGAGATCCAGAGGAACCCGAGATGCGAATAAGTTGGTCGAGTTCCAGACTACCTTGAGAGGTTGTGCTCTCAAATGGTACATGAACATCATTGAACCAGGAGTGCCAGGGACGCAAGTTCAAGCATTCACACTTGGCCAGGTATGAACAAGGTTTATAGTAGAATTCAAACTACCCCAGTCAGAACAACAGGCTTTGTCTGAGTTGCGCGAGATCCAGTGGAGGGAAGGAGAATCAGCCTGGGAGTACAAACATAAGTTTAAAGATGTCATACGAAGGTTGGCACATCCAATACATGAAGAACATCAAAGGGAGTGGTACATTCATGGGTTGTTGCCTCTAACTCGTATTCCACTAACGCAACAACGGATAGCCACGTTAACAGATTCCTTGGAACAATCAATGAAGATTGAATCCATGGAAGGATACCCTGGGAGCCTGAGAGTAACCCGACCCCTAGTAGATGTGAATCTGAAGCAACTACAAGGGAAGATATTGGCACTGACAGAAAATATCCAGGAGCTGACGATACCCAGACCAGGACGACCACAGGTTTGGTGCACTGGATGTTATATGGAAGTTCATCTAGTGAACGAATGTCCAAGAATGAGGGGACTAGGACCTCCTTAGAATCTGATGGTAACACCACTAGGACCCATGGGAGGAGTTGCACAAGTGTTGACGAATTCATCATTCCACAACCCTGTCCCATATCATGCTTTCCCAAGAGTCCAAGCAGCACCAACAGTGAAATATTGTGAAATCTGTCGAATCCACAGCCATGGGCCAAGACAGTGCCCCATCATGTACAAATATTCGACAGTACCAAACATAGTACACTATGAGTTCTGTGCATCCACTACGCATACTACCAATCAATGTAGAGTGTTGGACACACTTGCAGAGAGATTAGACTGAACAACATTCAGGGTGAATGAAAACCCTCAGGGACCAAGAAGAGATTGAGGAGGTGGAGCTGGAGGAGATTGAGGAGGAGGAAGAACTGGGGGACGAGGACCAAGCATATGTTATAACTGTGATGAACAAGGTCACTTGGCTATATATTGTCCTCATCCAAGGTAGCCATGGTTCTCTCACTACAAAACCAATGGACATGCAGCTAAAGATTGTCAATAGCTAATTGCAAAGTGGGAAGATAGAGTACGACAAAGAGGATATAACCTTATCATTTCAGAGATCAAGAGGATTTCTAAGGGACAATTGCCCAACCTCAATATCATTACTCAAGGAGGAGCAAAGATAGGAGTCGATGCCAATACTCTACCTCAGATCCAGAAAGCAACACCTAAGGGAGACAAGCATTACCCCCTAAAGAAAAATTTGTTCTTTAAAGATGTCGTAGAAGTATTCCAGAANCCAAAGAGGGCGCAAGTCCCTGCTTCACCCCTTGCACCCAAAAACCTTGTAGCCATATCAAGACAGTGTGAGCAACCCTAGAATGCAGTTTATCTTTGGTTTCAATTATTCCTTGACATTCTAGGGAATGAACAACTAACAGAAAAGTTGCGCAATGTGTTGTACCTAGTCTTAGGGAATGAGGAACCTTTAGAAGCAAGGATAAGGGATAATATTCCTGAGAAGAGTACTCAGAGAGTGCAACGAGGAAAAGTACAAACCGAGAAAGAATTTTCACTGGTCGCCCAGCTAGACAACTTCGAAATTAAGGACGTCATGTTGGACCTAGGGTCATATGTGAACATTCTTCCTAAGAAGACTTGGGAAGCCTTAGGAAAACCGAGACTGACATATTCCCCAATTCAGTTAAGGATGGAAAAACAATACTATATATTTCCCATAAGAAGATTGGAGAACGTAGAAATCGATGTAGTAGGAATAAAAATAGTAGTTGGCTTTGAAGTCATTAAGATCATGGGAGACAAGGACCCCTACCCTGTGCTACTTGGCATCGATTGGTCCTATGATAATTATGCAGTAATCAATTTAAATAAATATTTCATGACTTTTGAATCTGAGGGAATCAAGGTAGTTCAACCCTTGGATCCATATGTAGGACCCAGGTACACAAAACCAATAGACAATAATATGGAAGAAGGAGACCTAGACCAGTTGTACACTGTAACAGTGAGGACAAGAAATGATTACATAAACCCTACTGCTGATGGATCAGTAATCTGGAGAAGTATACAGTCAATAGACGAAGATTCAGAACTGGCTTTTGATAGTTGGAAACAAGGGTCACACAAAATATTCTTAAGAAGATGCGCAACTATCAGAATGACCAGATGGGTTAGAACTGAAGTGAGAGAACACCCAGTATACGATGGTACTTCAGATCTAGACAATTTTTTGCATAATATGGAAGATAATGTGAGAGAAGATCAAAGAATATCAGTACTAGATGTATCCTTTTAGAACAACCCCACAAAATGGTGGGCCACTCATAAATCCATGCTCAGAACTTGGGACGAAGTGAAGCAAGATATTAAGTACAGGTTCTGGAATAAGGAGCAGCAGATGCAGACAGATCTTCAAGTCATGCATCTGTTCAATGAAGAATTGGATCCTAGAATACACATTGAACAATGCACGACACAGTGGAAGGCCAGGGAGATACCCTCTCACTTTTGGGTTCAGCTATTTCCCCATTTTGTAGGCCCAATCCCGAAATCTTGGTTCATACATGAAGAAACCATAAGATAGACCAGTGACTGGCAAACACTAGCATCTAAATTTTGCAAAGACTTCTCATTCTCAAGTAAGTACCCCAAGCTTGAACTAGCCCTGCAAAAGATTAAACAACTTCTTTTTACAACCAATGGTAATGAGAGATCAAACTTTGTAGTGTGTCTCAAGCATACCCAAGAACTTCAAACTAAACTCCACTTACCCTTGATTGACAATCCTATAGAATGCTATCATATTAGAAAATATTCAAAAGACCTAGATGAATTAGAAGGACTGAGAAACCTAGCCATCAAAGAGACAGATGGTAGCAAAGAAATCCATAACACTATACCCATCTAGAACGATAATTCCTACAACCACCCATTGAAATTGCCCAGACTCAACATAGGGACTGTAGAACAACCCAAGATAGATATGGTAGGAGACTACTGGGATGAGCAAACCAGTCAGGAAATACAGAGTTTACCGAGGCAATACGAGGATTTGTTCCCAAATACTTTTTCATAATTAAAATGAATCAAAGGAGTCATGGGAGAAATGAATATTGAGTTAAAACTAGGATGCAAGCCTATCAGACATAGACCATACCATCTTAACCCAAGAGTAAAAGATAAATTTAAGAAAGAGATTGATAAGATGTTAGAAGAAGGTCTTATTTTTGCGGTACAAAAAGTAGAGTGGGTCAGCCCGGTAGTCATTAAAAGAAAGAAAGACAATGAGGATATTAGAGTCTATGTATACTATATAAGCCTCAACTCTGCCTGTGTGCACGACCCTTTCCCAACACCCCTTACTGATGAGGTGCTAGAAAATGTTGCGGGGGAGGAATCATACTCATTTACAGATTGTTTTTTAGGATACCATCAAGTCAGCATTGCTGCAGAAGACAAAAGAAAGACTACTTTCATTACAGAATGGGGATATTTTGCATACAACATAATGCCAGTTGGTTTAAAGAACGCCCCTGCAGTTTTCTCCAGGATTGTGATAGAATCCTTTAGAGAATTCATTCACAAGTTTATCGAATTCTATATGGATGATTGGACAATATATAGCTTTCTTAAGGAACATGTAGCACTACTCAAGCTAATGTTTGATAGATGCAAAGAGTTGCAAATTTTATTAAATCTCAGAAAGTGTATCTTCTGCGTGCCACATGGAAATCTGTTGGGCCACATAGTCTGCTGAGAAGGATTATTAGTAGACCCATCCAAATTTACGGTGATTGTCAATATGAAACCACCTACGAGTGCTAAATAGTTGTGCTCCACACTAGGACACACTGGTTACTACCGCAGGTTCATTCGAAGATATGCCAAAATTATTACACTGCTGGAAAACCTTATGAAAAAGGCTGAAACGTTCCAATGGACTCCCCAATGCGATAAATAATTTGAGACACTTAAGGAGAAACTCATTACAACACTGATTCTGATATTCCCAAACTGGGAGAAATAATTTCACGTCCATGTAGATGCTTCCAGAATTGCCTTAGGAGCTATCCTAACGCAACTTGGAGATGGAGCTATGGATCACCCTATCTATTTTGTGAGTCAAAAGTTGTCGCAAGAAGAACACAACTACACAACAATAGAAAGGGAAGGCTTAGCAATGATTTATGCTTTACATAAATTTAGACATTATCTGTTAGGATCTCACTTCAAATTCTTCACGGATTATTCTGCACTGAAATACCTAGTTAATAAGCATGTGTTGGAAGGGAGAATTTGTAGATGGTTGTTGTTGTTTCAGGAATTTTCTTTTGAAATCATCATCAAGCCGAGACGATGCAACGTTGGATCCGACCATCTATCCAGGCTAGATTCAAGAGAAAGTGGCAGAGCAGTGGATGACCAACTCCCAGATGCATACTTGTTCAGGATTGAGGCCATACCAGAATATTTGGAGGACATAGAAATCTTTCTTAGTACAGGGGCCTATCCTAAAACATATTCTGCAACCCAGAAGCACCATATGGTTGTCAAAGTAGCAGAGTACCAGTTGATTGCCAGAAAATTATATAAACTAGGACTAGACAACATTCTCAGACGATGCATCCTGGATCATGAAAGGTAGGATATACTATGGGAATGCCATAATGGAATAGAAGGAGGCCACGTAGGAGGAAAGGCCACAGGACAAAAATTTCTACAGAAATGACTTTGGTGGGACACACTATTCAAGGACACAAAAGTATACGCTAGATCGTGTGATGTTTTTCAACAGGTGGGCAAGTCGTCACGACGAGATGAACTACCACTGCAACCAGTTAGATCTCTATAGGCATTTGAGAAATGGGAAGTTGACTTCATTGTCCCAATCAACCCCACAGCCAAACATTCAAAGGTCAGGTACATTATTACCGCGACTGACTACCTTACTCATTGGGCAGAAGAAGCAGCGATACAAGACTGTTTGACAGACACTGCTGCCAGGTTCATTTTCGAGAATATCATTACCCAATTTAGATGTCCCAGGAGCCTAACCAGTGATCAGGGAGCTCATTTCATTAGTAGCACTATAGCAATAGTTACAACAGAATCTTTGATCTAGCATCATAAGAGTAGTCCATACCACCCACAGGCCAACGAAACAGTCGAAGACTTCAACAAAATCCTGGAAAGAGGACTAACAAAGGTCTGTTGCACAAACCAGGGGGACTAGGATGATAGAGTTCTAGCTATCCTATGGGCCTACATGACAACTACCAAGAAACTCCATAGATATACACTGTTTCAATTAGTCTATGGGAGGGAGGTAGTCGTGCCTGCAGATTTCATCACTCCAATCCTGTATATTGCACAAGTCACGTGTATGATAGAAGGGGAATCAATAATGCAGAGACTTGTGGAGCTACAAGAACTTGAGGAAACCATATTTCTAGCAGACTTCCATCAGTCTGTGGAAAAGGCAAGACAAAAATCTTGGCATGACCGACACATTAAGACCAAGGTATTTACACAAGGGGACAAAGTGTTACTCTACGACATCTGATATCGGAAGCATCCTGGCAAGCTACGTATGCACTGGTTGGGACCCTTCATAGTTGCAGAGATCTGACCCTGAGGATCATTCTGACTCATGCAACTGGATGGCTAGCTACAACTGGGATGGGTGAATGGTGCTCACCTGAAGCCTTACCTATCTCAAACCTAAGAGAGAAGGACAGTCGCTCCAATTTGAAGGATCTTGTATAATAGATAGATTTGAGTTTTGTTTTCTTTCTGAAATTTTGTAAGTTCTGTTAATAAAGTCCATATGCATAGTATTGCGCCATAACACATAGTTCAATTTTTTTGTCTAAGTGTTGGTTGATACAGAACTGACGACCCAGGAGTACAGGACCTGACACATAAGAGACTCCATTAATGACAGTCATTAAGGATGACGAGGAGAACCTTTGTAATTGGAGGGGCCACGAATCCAAATCTAATCTAAGTCATAGGCCACATAAACCCATTCAATTCACAACTGTTATTACCACTCTGGTACCCCATATGACGCCAGTTAATCTATAAAGCTGCATCATGCAAAGATTCCATCGAAGTTTGCATTGAGACTCCCACCCATCAAACAAAAAGATCTCAAATCGGACACATCCCTATTCCACTGAAATAAGTAAATACCAAGATCGCCAACAGGATTTACCTTGATTAAAACCGTCCTATTGGACAACTCACACTTGGATTGTGTCCATATGGTCATGATGAGTAACAGTTACTGCTAAAACTTACCTGTTAAGGCTCTCAAAAATCACTCAAGAATGTAATGTTTCTAAAAATAGCATAGCCATCTCCGAACTCAGCAGTGCAAACTAGTTAGGACCATTGTAAAAGATGCAGACGTAACCCTAGCTCTTACCTGTCATAGAAGTTTGAATGTCAGGAGCCATAGCAAGTCAAAGTGCCATGACTAAAGAAGCAGTACCAAATGAGCCCTGCGACCCCTGGGTCTAGATCGTGGGCGATCTCGAATGGAAGGTAGAGAAATCTAAGCTCCTCGACCTCGACCTCACAAATTCATCCTTGTTCCCACAAATGCACACAAACGTCTTTTGGATATAGTACCATATGGAGTCGTAGGAATGAAATTAGTACCAAAAGAATAGTTCATTAAATTATTTAACTCGACCATCATGAACCTGAGAGACTTACCAGTCTTTGGTATCACAGGTGAGATCACGCGCTCCACAAAATTTCTGATAAGAAGGGTGCATGAAAAAATTCTATGGTTGAATAAGAAGTATCCAATCCATTCTAACGACATCCAGTAGCTTACTGTATTATCCTCCCAAGGAGAGGATGTGTCGAAGGGATTCCAGGGTCCTGGGAAGCACGGGAAAAAGAAAGGCGAGCTTAGCCTTTATGAGAAATTTAACACAAAGAGAGGAGGACACAAAACAATAATTGAACCAATACTGCCCGAGACAGTCAGGACTAGCTGCTACATCATAGCCAACAAGGTTATGAGGCCTTACTACAAGGGATAATGCACTCTAGATGCGTTATCAGTCGTCAACTTCTATGCAAATGGAGCAATGTTCAACTAGTGTAGTTTCCTGTTGGAGGAACTACTAATAGCTTGCAAGGAAGCACAAGAGAAGGGAGGAACCTTCACCTATGGATACCTACTTGTGTCATTTGCAATTCTCAAATGGAAGCCACCTGTGGGAAGACCACCGGAAATACCAAATAAGGGGTGCATGGTGAAGATGTTTGAGCCATGGCAATCCAAACAAGACTCAAAGAATACAACACTCAACAACGCAGCATTTTCCAAATCGTATAATGGTATGATAGACACAACACATCGGTTGCGCATCCCGCAGGAGCTCCTCAACTATAACACAAGGAATATATCCTTCAGCATGAACCGACACAACACATTTGTCTGGCCGAGACATGTCAGCAAGGAAAATTTCCACACACAGATGCTTCCATTCTATTTGGATGAAGAAGCCTTCGATAAGGAAGTCATGTCATGGCCAGGAGTCAAACATGGTCAGCGAAAATCAGGAATGCATTACATTTTTCCTGTGGAGCTGCTAAATAAGAAATAAAAAAAACCAGGAGAAGGACCAAGTTCAAGCCCCGATCAGAAGAAGCCAAATGCTCCAACACAAATAGACTCCGAGGGGGAAGAAGAGATACAGCAACTAGAGTGGAGAAAAAGACCACCCCGCCGATAGCTACCGAATGATGTTGTGCTATTAGGGGCGTAGGTTAACTAGATCTTGGACATTGTGCTTAGTACCAAACCATTGGTGAAGAGGCCCAGAACTGGGGTCTCACCAAAAAAACCCCTTAACCCACAAACCCTTGCATATGTCACTCCCTGAACCTGCGCCACGACCAAATCCACCACTATCATTGATATTCAAGATGACCTAGAGCCTGAAACACTTACGTCCACAGTCGTTGTTGAGCACCCTCCATCACCACTCCAAATACCAAACCTCATCACTACTGGTCCACATCAGACCACGACCTCAGAATAGATGCAGCTTGATCTACCATAGATAGTGGAGCGACGACCCCCACAAATAACCAGAGAATTACCCAAACGAAGATCAAAAATTTATGGTCCCGACACCAAAGCCCTCGAGCCGAGCACGACACTGGATGATCCGAATCTAGACACTCGAGAACAAAATCTTGAATCTCCAACACAAGAAGAAGATGCCTGAGCTAGAGAGGAGCCAGAACCCGACAACAACCAACAAACCACCTCACCATCCAAGGGTGAGAGTGCCCAAGAAATCACAACACATTAAGAAGAAGGATCGGAAGAGCCACAGATACCATATGCACACAACGAACCAGAAGCAACAAATGAGCAGGATACAACAGCCATGCGAACACAAATGGAGTAGGTTCTCCAGAACCCTCAACAATGTGCAGAATTGATGAAACTCTGCATAGCCAGAAAAAAGGTTCTAACTATTTTGCCATCAGATCTAAGGTTGAGAATCGCATCAGTGCCACCAATGGAGGAATAGGCAGAAACTCCCTCAGACCATTCAACGACCAGTGGACTCCCACTACAGATGCGAGCACCCACTAAAGAAACTCCTTCATCTACTGACATGGTACATTGGCCAACACCACAATTATTTGGATTAATCAAGGCATCCATGAACCAGTTGGAGCAAAGAATCCAGGAGGCCAAGAGATCCTACGAGATTGCAAGGAAAGAACAATTCATGGTGCACACATACAGAATGAAGGAAGCACATGACAAACTCCAAGTCTAGCACAAAATGGAAAAAGTGCAAGAAAAACTTGCTAAGGATTGGTCGTAGATTCAAAAGGTTGCACCTGAACTACCCGAGGCGAAAGACGTAAGCGAGCGAGAGAAATACAGCGAGATGTTACATGAAGCATGGACAAAAATCGCCAATTGCACTGACTAGCTCCAAGTGAAGCTACAACGGGTCTAGTAGGAAGCAGAACAACAGCCTCAGCAGCTCTAGGAACAAATGCAGAAGATTATATTGCAAGGAAACAATGCCAAAGTAGCACTTCACGAGCACACAATGGACTGCACCAAAATATTCAGAGAAATTAGCAACTGGATGGGCATCATCGCTCGACGAAATCAGGTCTTAGAGAATGTATTCACAAAGATCCAAGTGTTGAACGAAGAAGTTGCGGTCACAATGGACCCCATGGAGCAACAATAGAAGTTCGAATAAATTTTGCAGGCCAACAACAAACTAAATACACTCTATGAGGCACAGTCCGTAGCCAATAAAGAGCTACATGATTTTCAACCGGTAATTCAAACCGCCTATATGAAAATGCATCAATTCGACGCAACATCTGATTCTGAGTGGAACTCGTTGGTTTTGGCCAAGCCAAAGGAGTACATCAAAGAGACAACCCAACAGTTCCTTGCAGAAGAATCACTCCTTTCTCGAAAATAGCAGGACAAAGTTGAAAGCTTTCAAGGAGTAAAGCACAAAGAATTAGAGTTGGTACCAGAATTGGGCCCTTCGTTTGACAAGATAAAGGAACAAAGAGTACAAACATAAGAGCCCAAAGAAGAAGAAAATATGGACAAGGGAAAACAACAGATGCTCATGGAGGATGTGAAAGAACTAAGAGCTTGACTCGAGGATGAGTCAAGGATTGTGGTCGGAACTTGTTGGGCCCTTCGTTTTGAGAAACAATTGCACAAGTTTTGACTAAGAACGAGTTGCAAAAACTCCATCAAGGGCTGATAGAAAGAACAACAGAAAGCAGTTGTGGAAGCCAGCGCAACGTTAGGGAAGCAACAAATGGTTGCAATAGAACAAGAAAGCATGTAAACCGAGAAGGAAGGCACAACCCAGCTATATATAGGACTGAATGAAATTGTAAAAGGGTTTTCGTTATTATTGTTGTTCGCCTGTTCATTGGTTCATCACTCTATAATTGGTTAATTAGTTTGTGAGTTAGTCAGTTGGGTTGAGTTGAGTCAGGTTGATCAGAGTCGCCCATATTTTGGGATTAGTTGTTGACAATTGTTGTAGGTCAGAAAAAAGACACGTCTGAGTCTGTAATGGGTTAGAACTATCAACTAGAGGATTATTGCTCTGTGACATGGGTCTAAGAGCCAAGAGTCTGTACTGAGTCCTACTATGTAATTATGAGTTTGTAATCAGAGAAATATCCTAAAGATAAGATGAAGTAGGACCAAAATTCAAAATATGTTGTGTCTTTACGTGCTTACTTACGCATTACAGTATTTTCTTTATGGTTTATGAGTTCTATTTGATGGTTCGACATTTGAATGTTTGCTTGCAGCGTAATTAGGTTGGATTCCTGCATTTATATGTTTCAGATATGTTAATTTCTCTTGCGCAAGAACATGAATGAGTTCTAACTTCTCTATGGATCCTCTTTGGTCTTCTCCCTACCCTTCCCTATCTATTTGTCTCAGCAGCGCTTCGGGTGAGACTTATTCTCTTCAGAGGAGATGAAAATTCCAGGGCTCTAGACTACATGGTACCTTTTGTTGGTAACCTGAGAAGGACTTAGTCTGATCAAATTCACACCAACATGTCTAACCTTGGTCCACACCTAATACACAATCGACATCATACCCTCTTTCTTACACAAGAACAACCCTGTATCCAATTCAACTTACATCTACATGACCAACAACCTCTAGGATTGATTCTAAAGATTATCTTTTCTAGCATTACAACACATCTTATTTATAGGATTTATATTAGGAAAAAACCTAAAGAAAAGGCACCCAAAAGAGTTAATTATCCATGCACATCATTGACTACAAATCCTGCAAATCTCAGGATTCAATTACATTCGACCACAATGTCGTACTACCATCAACTACCAGTCAACATTCATTTGGTATTTAGTTGGTTTCTACACACCTACCTATCGACCTATTGTCTATTGACATGTTCAACTTGTTGTCGATGTCTTTACCATATCGAACCAACTAGACCTTCGAATTCAACTTTACCTGGTTGACTCGCCTCGACCTTCGACTTTTTGTTGATCCACCTCAAATTTTATTGTCAGTTGATCCACCTCAACTAGACTTTCACTGCAAAGAATATAATGACCCAACATTCTCCCACTTGTTGTATTCTTTGCTGAAACCAGAAGACCAATGAAATTTCGTTCAAAGACCCAAATAAACAATTCCCATTTCCTCTCTGCACCAAGATAAATTTACAACATTCACAGACTTGGTCAACAAGTTTGCTAATTTTTCCAACATGTCTACTTTCTCTAGTAGCATTGTATTGATTTCCACCATTTCTCTCATGAAATGGTATTATACATCAATGTGCTTAGTATTATAATGATAAGCAGGGTTCTTTTCCATAAATATTTCACTTTGAGTGTCACAACTTATATTCATAGATTTCTGCTCAAACCCAATTCCTAAACAAAACCTTTGCAACCATACAACTTCTTTACTTCCATGAGTGGATGCCATGTATTCATTTTTTGTTGCTAATAAGGTTGTGACTGCCTGTCACTTTCTCATCCAATTGATTTATCCACCAAACATTTTGAACACATATCGACCGATCAACCTTCGTCTATCCAGATCTCCAACCCAGTCAACGTTGACAAAACCATGTACATTTAATTCAATGTCCCCTCCAGGTTTTTAGCATAAATCCTAATATTTTGTGCCACAAAAATACATGAGTACTCTTTTGACAATTTTCCAATGCTCCTTCCTTGGTGTTGACATGTACATGCTCAACACTCCCACTACATGGAAAATTTCTGGTCGAGTGGAGACCATCGGATACATTAGAATGCCAAAAACACTTGCATAGGGAACACATTCCATGTCCTATATTTCCTCTTGTTTCTTTCGAAATTGTTCAACAATTAGCATTTCTCCTACAGGAACTGGAACCTTCATAGTTTTGCGATCCTACATGTTGAAACGTTTCAAAATTGTTTCAATATACTTCGTCTAGTTCAACCAAAGCTTTCTAGTTTTTCAATATCTATTAATATCCATTCCCAAAATGAATTTCATTACACCGAGATCCTTCATGTTGAAGTTGGAGGATAGCTAATTTTTCACCTCCTTTATTGCATCCATGTTGTTTCCAATCAGAAACACTTCATTGACATACAATGGTACATATATGAAATTCCCACCTTCTTCTTTGGAGTATATGCAGTGATCATCTTTGGTTCTCACAAAGCCCAAACTAAGGATGCATGTGTCAAAAAAAATTTACGACATCCTTTGTGATTACTTTAGACTATAAAGGGATATTTTCAGTTTACACACCAAATATTTCTTTCTGTTTAATACAAATTCTTCAAGATGCTCCATGTAGATTTCCTTTTCCATGTCCCCATGTAGGATCACTGTCTTCACATCCATTTTTTCTATATCCAAATCAAATGCTACAGACAGAGACATTAGTACTCTAATGGAAGTTAATTTTTCAACAGGGGAAAAAATCTCACCGAATATGACTCCTTCGACTTGGGAATATCCTTTTGTTACTAGTCGATCTTTGAATTTATCGACTTGACCTATTGCATTCATATTCTTCTTGAATACCCATTTTCTATTGACAAATTTTCTTCCACTAGCTAACTTGACTAAGTCCCATGTCGCATTATTGTGCAAGGATTCCATCTCTTCAACCATGGCATCCTTCCAAATTTTTCTCTCTATTGAGTCGATTGCCTCCCTGGCCGACTCGGGCTCATCGTCGATGGAAGTTAACACGAATGTGGAACAAAAGTTGGGAGAAATATACCTTTCTACTAGTTTTCTTACTCTTTTTGACGTTCTTACAACCGAGTTTGGTTGTTCCAACTCTTCTTTTGATTCAATTGACTCATCTGAATCATCTTCGTTGTTCCTCAGTTCAAACCGCATAGTCTCGGGATTATTCTTAGTCTGAACAATTTCCTTGGGATAAGACTTACTTCTAACTTATATGAAGACCACATCTCGACTGTAAATTGTTTTCCTTGATGCAGGATCCCATATCTTATATCCTTTCCTTCCTTCTTTATATCCAACGAAAATACATTTGACTACCTTCTTATCCATCTTGCTCCTCTTTTCTTTGAGAACATGCACAAATGCATCACAAGGATCCTTACCCAACCATACCTCATGTGGATCCATTTCTATTAGCCTCAATGAAGGAGACATATTCAATAGATATTTTGCAGTGTCCACTTCCTCCCCCCTGAATTCTTGTGCGAGCCTAGCACCATTGAGCATGCTCCTTGCCTTGTCCATCGATTTTTGTCCATTCACTATGAAACTCCATTTTTTTGTGTGGTATATGGTGTGGTAGTTTGTCATGCTATGCCACACTACTTGCAGAACTGAACAAATTATTTTCCATGGAATTCACCACCATTTTCAGTCCTCAACACTTTAATATTCTTCTTTGTCTGATTTTCTACAAGATATTTAAACTCTTTGAATTTCTCGAAAACATTTGATTTCTTCCTCGGGAAATATATCCATGTCTTCTTGGAGAATTCATCTATGAAGGAGACATATTACAAGGATAAAAAAAGTGAAGGCACTGAAATAGGGCCAAACACATCACTATGAACCAGCTCTAGAATCCCATTTTCCCTTGTCACTCTAGATGGGAACCTCACCCAACTTTGTTTACCATATATACAATGTTCAAAAAATTCGACTTCTAAACTACATGCAGGAAAGTATTCGACCATACCTTTGTTAAGCATAGATCGAAGTCTTTTCTCTCCAATATGTCCCATCCTCTCAAGTGATAGCATAGTCAGGTCGACTTTATGATGAATATTTGATTCGGTTTGAATTGACTCAACCCAAGTCGAGTTGAGTCGATTCGAAGTCGATTTGACTCTAAGAACAACGATGTTGTTGCATCCAGTCGAGTCTACACTCCCTAGAAACTTGTATAGGGTTCCAATCCGAACTCCTTTAATTAATACCATCGCACCTCTAAATATCTTACACAAATCCTTCTGAAATAGAGTGTGCACTCCTACATCACTTATCTTTCTGAAATATATCAGGTTTCTTGCCAAACCCAGAATGTGTAGCACACCTGTAAGGGTTCTACTCCTCCCATCTTGCACTATTAGTCGAACTCTTCCTTGTCCAACAATTTTGGTTGTCTAGTCAACCCCCAAGAACAATTCTCCTCCTTCATATTTGTATAAACAATCTCTATTTGGTTTCATATGATAGGATGCTTCTGAGTCGATCAACCAAACATCTTGATCCGACTGTGTACTGGTCGATGCCAAGGACACATCGCCTCCCATATATGGAGTCATCTTTCTCTTAGTCTATTGCTTATCGTCAGATGTTGTACTAAATTCCATTGTCTTTGACTTGCAGTCCTTTTGTAATTCCCAACTTGATCACATTTCCATAATATTCTTGTTGACTAAACCGGGGATTTATGTCTACCCTTCAACTGAGACTTTCTACCAGAGAATTTTCCTTTATCTTTTTCAATAGATCGATCTCTCTATTAGAAACACGAGATCATGGAGCAATAAAATAAAATAAATGTGGAAATAAAAGACATAAGATACATAATACAATAGAGACACAAATATGTGTGGTTCACCCAGTGTGGGATACGTCCACCAGAGAAATTTCCAGGACCTTGCTTATTATTATCCAACAAAATGAAGGGATACAATCTACAACAAACCTGTTGTAACATCCTTTTCTTTATCTCACAGTCTCCTCTCTCATAATACAATATTTATAATAATACATAACAACAATTCAATTCTCTCATTAAAGAGGGTTTCCTTCTAGGGAAAAAAACCCTAACATAACTTCTACCATCAGATCTACAACCTTATAATGAACAATCCAGATTGACTATGAAATTACAATATTTGAATTGCAAAAAAAAAAAAAAAAAATCGGCCCCCGCATGTCTGGGGGGGGACATGAATTGTGTATCTTGTAGTTTATTTTACCTGCATATGAATTAGGAAGATAATCAGGCTCTAAAACCAACACTCTCACCACTAAAACATATTTGGTCGATCCTTCCATGTTCTTCCTTCTCATTTCTTCTGACAATAGAGATGCAACCACGTCTTCTAGCGCTAATTTGGTTGTATTACTCCTTATAGCCATGACTAAGCTATCTGAGGAGTCTGGAAAAGAACATAATAGGCTAATACACTTCGCCTCCTTGGTAATTTTAATATCCACACAAGATAACTGGATTATAATGGTATTAAATGCATTTAAATGCTCAATCACCAAACTTCCATCACTTGTCCTCAGAAGATATAATTTCTTTATGAGAAACAACTTATTTACCAGGGATTTTGACTGGTACAAGCTCCCCAAATTGTCCCATAGTTTCTTGGCCTAATATTAACCTGATACATTCAACAGTACCAAATATGAAATACAAAGTTGAATCGTACTTCTTTCTCTTCTCTCGAGTTTCTCCCATTCTTCCATCGACATATCTTTCGGCATGGTACATGGATAGAATGTTTTCCATTGTTCTTGATCTACAAGGAGATATTCAATTTTAATCTTCCAAAGCTCAAAATTTTGGCTATTGAATTTTTCAATCTCTATTCTTGAGTTGCTTTCCATTCTTTAACACAAATATTTAAATATTTCTAACTTATGACTCTTATTGAACCTAAGGTTTAGCTCAGAACCAAGGTTGTTAAGCCAAGAATTGATACCACGTGTTAGGAAATGAGACACACTTCCATTCTAAACCTAGAAGAATATAGGAATAAACATATAATCAAGAAAGTAAATGACAAATAAAATGCACAGTACACAGATATTTTACCCTGGAAACCCAAATTGGGAAAACCAACATTCCTTGAGCACTCTTCTCTCTTGTTGTTTTATTCATTCATAATAAAAATTTACATGTCTAACATTGGTCCACACCTAAGAAAAAATTGAAATCATACCCTCTTTCTTACATAAGAACAACCCTGTATCCAATTCATCTTAAATATGGATGACCAACAACCTCTACGCTTGATTATGAAGATTAATTTTTGCAACATTATGTCAACATGCCTTCCTTATAGGATTTACAACAAGAAAAACACTAAAGAAAAGGCACCCAAAAATGGTTACATATCCACACAGATCATTGGCTACAAATCCTTTGAATCTCAGGATTATGTTACATTTGACTACCAAGTCGGATTACCATCGACTACCGATCCACCTTCATTTGGTCGTTAGTCAATTTCCACACGCCCACTTGTCGACCTATTTTCTGTTGACCTCTTCAAATTGATGTTGATGTCTTTACCATGTTGAACCACCTTGACCTTGGACTTCGAATTTACTAGGTTGACTCACCTCGACCTTCTACTTGTTGTTGAACCACATCAACTTTGATTGTCAATCGATCCACCTCGATTAGACTTTCACTGCACATGATATAAAAACCCACCGGGAAGTAGTTTTGAAATTCATTTATTTCCTATGTACTTCTATTTTGATTCATGTTCATGCTCCATCATGCTCCCCTTTCCCATGCCCAGACTCAAAATAGTTCCAAATGTGTGGTATCTTGAGTGCTTTGTGCAACATACACAACCATTGAAATACACAAGCATTTTTTAACTGGATTGCACAACCATATGACAAAATCCAATGTTGATCCATCTGTATATTATTCTTCTTAAGGTGATTGTAAAACAACTTAAAGCAATGTTGTACGTAGGCTAAGTCATGGCACCAATCATATATTATGTAGAAGTGATACTCCTTCAATATAAATTTTTTTTCTTTGTTACTATCTGACCCATGCATGTATTTGATATGGACCATTATGTTGACCTACTCTGAGTGATAATAATATTGGCCTTGAATATCATTTTGCGGTTGAAGGGTGTAGTTCTCAGCAAAATCAACCACTCATAAGATAGTACCAACGGTAAGTGTATCTTTTCATATTCTAAAATTCTCATCCTACCATTGAGACACATGGATAGGAAGAACATATTGTCATGTATTTTCGATGAAGTCCTTCATGAAGTCACATACTCATACCTAAGAATTCACCAATTGTATATTTTTTCTTTATTGTCCTCTATAAATATCATATGTGACATATTTAAAGCTTTAAAAGTCAACCTCCTTCCTCCCCATTTCATACTCATCGCTTACATGGATGCACTTGTTCAATATTTCCATTCCACTACATATGGGGCATGTCCCATCTAAGAAATATTTTTGATAAAATTTAGAACCCTCTGGTCTGGTACATAAGATGCCATGAATAAAGTCTCTAGATGACGACGACGACAATATAACTGAGCATTCATGCAAAAGGGTGCTATGCAATACACAATGTGTGTGTGTGTGTGTGTGTGTGTGTGTGTGTGTGTGTGATAATAGTAACCATACTCATTGTGATATCTATAACAACATGTGTTACAAATTGTGTTTATTCGAACATACCAAGGATTAAATTTATGGAAATATATTTGTCCGAAGTTAATTTCACTGTGTATTTTCTTGAATCTCTCATACAATTCTATATATGTAATGCCAAGAAAGGGTTTAATAAGGATTTCACCATACCTAGATACCCTTCTAAATTTTAGTACATATTTTTGGTCGGAAGAAGGCCTAGTATTGTCATGCTAGAAATAATGTACTAGTCCCTTAACTGCTCCAAATAACTTCATGTCAAAATGAGGTATCCTACCAGTGAAGGCCTAAAAATTTGTTGGGCCACTTGTGTTGAGGTTGTCTCATCTATTAGAATAATTTCTTAGGGTTTTGATATTACATTTCATGAGATGAGAGGATTAATGGAGCAAACGATTTTTTCTTGTGATCTTGCTAACAATTGATTGTGAGAAGACACGTCGAGCCAAATTACAGTATTTAGAACAAGATTTCTTACCATTTTCTTTAAAATCATCCACAAGGTTTCTAACAATATTATGACTATTTCTAAACTTCTAGATTTTAACAAAGCCAAAAATAATTGAGATTTAGAGGCATCAGATTTTGGTTCAAAATATTGTTTAATTATTTTATAAGAATGATGACAAATATTCTAGTTAGGTAACTTACCTTCAAGTGATGTTATACCACTTTCATCCACTTGAATGCGTTTAGGATTTATTCATCGCAGACTGCTCAATCTAGGTAGGGACGATGAACCCATATTCTGGCACTCTTGACCTCCCTGTTGTGAAGTTAAAACGTTGCAGTTCTTTCCCCTTCAATCATTGGTGGATAAATTATGGGAGCATAGTGTACATTCCCATGACTAGTTCTTGGAATTTATAACTGTCAAACAATAGTTTTCACAACATGAACTTCTTCACCAGAATTTTGTGCACCAATTGTCTCTCTAATTTTATCCATTGTATAATCATCTCCAAGAAAATCCTCCATCATCTAGTCATCCAAAATAACTTGTCTTCATGAGAAACTGATTGGAGGTATAATAGAAGTCTGAATTGGATTGTTCTCTACTAAACTCTTATTCTTTTCTTGTGGTGATGGATGAGAAACAATAGTGGCACCTATTCCACTAGAAATCGGCTTACCCTCTTCTAAAATCCTATGTTTTGACATATTTAACCTTTGATTTCATCTTTCTTAATTTACATTTTCAATGGGTGTTTATTTCCTCGAGTAATTTCTACCTTGTTTTCGTAGGTTCCCCATGTTTAAAGAGAAAAATCAGATTCCAAGCACACCACAAAAAATTTGTCTCAGTATTACAGAAGAAGACACAACTAACAATTCCAATTCCAATTGAACAAATTTGTCTTGGTATTACACAAGAAGACACTAATAACAATTCCAATTCCAATTGGACAATTTTTTCTTGGTATTACACAAGAAGGCACAACTAACAATTAAAATTCCAATTGGACAATTTTTTATTGGTATTACACAAGAAGACACAACTAACAATTCTAATTGAACAAATTTGTCTTGGTATTACAAAAGAAGATACAACTAACAATTCCAATTCCAATTGGAAAAATTTGTCTTCCAATTCTTCCCACAATTGTCTGCCAATAGCATAAATTTGTTTATGTATTAAAAAATAAGAAAAAAACATCTACATTCTTGCTATTTTACATGCATATGTCGGGCTTGTTCAATATTTTCAGATAGATTACGTTGAGGAGTGTGCTTGGCACATAAAATAGACCAGTGGGAACACACGTGTGTTACTATAATGTTTGTGCACTAAAGCATTTTCACGTTCTAGGAACATGCACATGTTCTTACTGGGAAGGTATGAGCGCGAAGGACACTCAACATCAAGGATTTTAAGTCACAAGAGAATGTACATGCTCTTAATGCAAAAAAAAAAAATTATCGTAGACCAAACAACTTTAGGAATAAATATGTATATGGGTTTGGGGATAACTAGGACCTAAGGACTTAGGATTGAAAGTGTTTTGAGGAATAAAACAATGGTTAGAGCACCAAGATGTGGAGGGGGTTAATGGTCAAGTATAGGTTACTCTTAGGATTATTTGGAGCTAGGGGGGTCTAGGTCAAGCTCTAGGTCATGGTCTAGGTCATGGTCATGACCATGGTATAGGTCTAGGTCATGGTCTAGGTATAGGTCTAGGTCTATGTCATGGTATAGGTTATGGTCTAGGTATAGCTCTAGGTCTATTTCATGTTCTATGTCATGGTCATCATATAGGTCTAGGTCATGGTCTAGTTCTTTACATGTCTAGGTCTTGTTATGCCTAGGTCTAGGTCTAGGTCATGGTCTAGGTCTTTCCATGTCTATGTCTTTCTATGTCTAGGTGTATGTCTAGGTATTGACATGTCTAGTCCAAGCCTGTTTCTTTCATTATGATGTACCAAAATTTATATAGTGTGTGAGAGTTTGAGACAGAGAGAGGGGAATCCATAGAAGGGGGTATACAGAGAGTGTGAGAGTTAGAGAGAGGAATATAGGAAGTTGGGGTGGAGAGAGATGAATAAGGAGAGGGGGAGAGGGGAAGATAGAGAGGGGTGTGGGGAGAGAGTAAGAAAGAGATTGTGAGAGGATAAGAGAGGAAGATAGAGAGGGGAGGTGTAGAGAGAGGAAGAAAAAGAGAGTGAGTGAGAGTGAGGGATATGGAGACAAATGAGGGGAGTAGAGATATAGAGAGAGGAAGGAGGGAGAGATAGGGAATGGGTGTTAGATAGAGAAAAAGAGAGCAAGGAGGGTAAAGAGGGAGGGGGATACATTTAATGAGAGAGGGTGGGTTAGATGCAAGAGGTAAATAGAGAAGGGGGGTATAGAGGGATTGTTTGAGAGTGTGAGAGAGATGGAGAAGGA
>JASDQU010435509.1:51934-63009 GCA_032191745.1 Picea mariana | reverse complement strand
AGGAGAGAGGGGTAGATGTAGGAGAGAGAGAGATAGAGATTGAGAGTGTGAGAGGGAGTGTTTGAGAATGTGAGAGGGAGGGAGAGCAATACCTATTAGTTTTTGTATCTAATAGGTACTTATGCATTGGTGGTGCCCAACATGCAGGAGTGACCAAGAAAACGTCTCTTTCTTGTGACTTGACTTTATAAAGTGGTTTTATAAAGTAATGTGGGGTATTTTATTATTTAAAGAGTAAAAGTGATTGTATAAAGTTAGGGTCCCTTAAGTAATTTAAGTGAACACAATGAAATATTAAGCAACGTCCATTGATCTTGTGGAGAAAGATTTAATTTCAACAATTAATATCTATGGTTAGGGTAGTTACTCATTAATGAGTAAATAAAAGGAGCATTGAGAGAGAGGGGGGTGCACTTTTCAAGGGATATTGAGAGGGAAAGTGAAGAGGTACTTTTTCCAGGGGAGATAGTGTTGAAAGGAAAAGAGGAACAACAAAGGAGGATTTGCAAAAATTCGAAGGACAAGGTATCATGGATCCCAAGGATCAAGTTCAACATTTATGAGTGGTCTATACAATATTTAAAGGAGGTTATGGTGTGGCTCAAATCCCACAACAACCCATTTTGATTATTTTTTTTAAATGGGCCCTCCTTTTGTTCTAATTTTTTTTACAAGGCATACATTCCTACTTTAGTGAGAAGGTATGAGCATGAAGATTATTTTTCTATCATGTATACAATCTATGGATTCTTCATGAATGGAGACCCATGGGTCATAGTCAGAAATAGTTCGCCTAGTACTACACTCTTCAACCCTTCTTCCCAAAGTTTATCATTCCTCCCTCTTAGAGTAAGAACCCGATCGCTGCTTTTACTTAATCAGCGTGATAGATCTTGTTCTAAAACTTTTCTCCTAAGTCATGATGGATTCAGAACAAATGTCACACTATTTTATATTCCCATTGAAAGCTTTATGATGTTCTCATTGGAAAGGAGTATGTCATAATCATCTTCTTCAGAGTATTTATCTCCACACACCACTCAGGACTCTGACGCTTGTGCTCCAATAGCTCTGACACATAAATCTTGCTTCCTATGTGGAATTCCATATATGGAAAAACTCAAATTCAGTGTGTACTCAACACCATCGAGTTGATACAACCTATTTGATCATGACCTCACCACATGGCATCTTAATATTGGCCATTTTTTCCCATTTATGGATCTTGAACACCTTATCTTTTTATCTCTTTCGGGACTCTTCACTACCGAAGGTATTGAATAAATATTCCTTCGATACCATCTTCGTCGGGGTCCAATTGGTCCCTCATCCTTTTGGATTTTGAAACATGAACTCCAACAACATCTTTCCAAACCTTTTACTCATTTATGTTTGACACGTATTTATAGGATAATGGAATATTCTTTTGATACCATGTCTTCATAGTTATTTTGAAATTCACCTCAACGACCTCCAACGCCACAACTCTGACGGGTCCCACCTTCCACACAACACTGAACTGGCATAAGTTCGACATGCATTTCTAGATAAAATAGGAATATTCTTTTGATACCCCTCCCATCGGAGCTCAAAATGATCGACACATTTTCCCACTCCGATCATATGAATCCGATGGTTATTTTTTTGAATTCAAACCCCCCATAGACTCTGATACACGAATTTGGAAAACCACCTCTCTTAATTAGTATTAATGGTACAGATTGAGGCCTGATTTAGTAACCAATCTCGTACAAAGACAAATTATGGCGTATTTATGGGTGTTTTAATACCTTTTAATGGATATAAACCCTTATCTTATGATCAATATTCTTCCAAAAGTTTGTAAATATCGTTCCATTTTTTATTCACTCAGTCAAATGGCATAATTCATGTTTTAATTGGAGTTATATTTCAAATTTATCCTCCCTACAGGTAAAGCAAGCATCAAGAAATCGTTTATCTTCGTCTGGAATTTAAAAATCTCCCGACCAAATTTGTTGCGCAAAAATCCATGTGTTGTTCGTTGCTACAGAAAGGACATGGAGGACGTTGTGACTGGTTGTTGCGCAGAACACACAATTCTCATTTATTGCGTAGAGTATCCTACTCTCATTTTCTGCGCACAAGTCCTTGTTCTATTCGTTTATGTGCATTGTGCAAAGATCACTATTTTTCATTTGTTGTGTCGAAGGTTGACACACACCAACATCATGACAACTCCATAACGTAGAAGAAATAATGTAAAGGGTGGTGATTTCATGATATTCGAGCCACAAGGTTTAATTTTGGTAAACAATGACCTAGCAATCAGAGAATCCTTTGAATAAGTGGGTTGCATCAGGTTTTGTGAAAAACTTCAGGGGTACAGCAAACAGGTGGCACGAGAGTTTACAAAGAATTTCGATGGCGTTAAGAATAAGGTGGGTAATATCCAACTACAGGTTTCTAAAGATAGCATTGTTGCTGCAATAGAAATCCCTTCTCATTGAGTATAGTGGTTCAAAGGTATGCAATTGGATTTGTCTTACCATCGTGATTTTTTGAAGCCTGAATTTAGAAATACTAAATTCTAAGCTACCATGCCTATAAATTTTTTATTGGAAAGTTATAGTGATTTTCTTAGAGTTGTCCAAATGTTTTTTACATGTGAAGGGAGATTTAACAAGGTTTACCAATACCATATTCATCTCTTAATGCACTTCACTGGTAAGAATCCTTTGAATCTTCCATATTACCTTTTCAGAAGTCTACGAAGGATGGCTGACATAGTACAACTAAGAAAGGAGAAAGGAGATGCTAGCCTCTTCCATTTTTTATCAAACTGTTAATAATGAAAGAACTCATAAAGAGAAATCAAGATTGGGCTTCTTTTCTAAATTCATTAAGAATAACAATAAATTCCTTAGGAACTCCACAAAGTTTGAGAAATGCACCCTCATAAGAAGAAATAACTACAACATCAATCCCTAAGAAATCTATCAAGAAAAGGGTAAAAGAGACTAAAGGGCCTGTAGCAGGTCAACATGATAAAAAGAAAGGGAAGAAACTCAAGTTCTCTCCAAAAGTGACTGAAGTTCCTAGAAAACCACTCACCAAGTCTGCAGCAAAGAGAATGAAGGAGAATTACCTTGTTATAGAACAGTTGCAACATGAAAATAGAGAATTGAAGAGGAAGTCTCTAGAAGAAGCTTCTAGGAAAGATGCCTTTGCGACAGTAGAAAGGCCCACAACTAGGAAGTTGCAACATCAAAAGGAAATTCCAACTTAGAATCAGCTAGAAGAAAAGAAATATGATGAAGTAAAACACACTTTCAAGATGCTACATAAACAGCTCAGAGAAGCACAAAATATGATATTTCAACTCAAGGAGGAAGATAAGAAATCCAAAATGAAATTTATTGAACACTTAAGAGATTGTGAACCCGCAATAAAAAAAATTGCATCAATGGTGAGAAGTACCTTTCCTTTACACAGAAAGTTGAAGAGTGCTTATCAAAAGAACCTCATTTTGAGGAGGGAGAACAAGGCCCTCAAAAAGAGTTTGCAGTAGGTGGAGATTGGAAATAAGGCCAAGCTTAACTTGCTTTCTAAAGCAACAAAAAACTGAACCACTAAAACCTTTTTGACACATTTTTGTCATTTCTCCATGTTGAATCCTTTTTTTTAAAAGGTTACATAGAAAATAATATTATATTATCAAAGAGGCACAATTTCCCACAGGCTTGTTCAGACCACCGATTGCTGCGCAACTTTGTTGCAATTTCTTGTAGATGGTGGTTGCACAACAAATTTACTGCACAACAGTGATAGAATGACTAGAACACCTCCAACTCAGCCTAAATGGTTCGACAAGTGTACCATCCCATCTCCAATGAACATCAGTAATGGAAGTCGCAAATTTTGATTTTCAGTTATTTTCATATCAAAGTCGTTGTAATAAAGTCCAAGTCGACTCCTTATTTTTAGCAGTTTGTTAAAGATATCATGCTCGTTATGTGCAACTATTAGCATTATTGTACAATCATAATTAGATCTAGATTTGATCATTTAGACACATTTTTTTGTATATATTAAGACAACCAAAAAACTAAATGGTTGGTGTTATAACCCTAATTTTCTCCACATATGCGTACCTGGCATTTGGTCCTCTTACATGCAAATTTTGCCAAGCCATCACTGAGTTGTTCTTCTTAAAAACTCATTTCTTGAAGATGTACTCAGGTTGCTCCACTACATCCCACGTACATACTCAGGCTGCTCCACTACAACCCACGTACATACTCATGATGCTCCACTACAGCCCACGTAGACCTCCAAAGAGTTACAAAAAATGAAAAGTTACAAGGAATTCGTTGAGATTACGGGCTATTGGGTAGTTTCCCAACTAATCCATTGCCTATAGCGCGTCACCCAACCGAATAACCATCCTTTTGTCATATAAAATGAGGTGTTGGGGTATCATTCATAACATAAGCATAAGAATAGTGAAACTCTGTCTGTTTCACATCCCCTCCTTGCCCAAAGAATTTGCAGCCACCTTGTGAGATTTGTACCAGAATTTCCCATTCTTTCATGTTTCCTCCATCATAAGCCTATTCTATCCCATATAGAGATTGTGAGAGGAGAAATGTATGTGGAAGCGTAGTTTGAGTTGGTGAAGAGGAGCCCGGACCAGGTTCGAGGAGCATTCGCCAATCTCATTCTAATTAAACTTTGTGATATCAATAAAAGGAATACTTTTTCTATCTCGCAATATGATGTGTCAAATATCTATGTTTGATTTATGTTTTATACTGTCATCTAACCCATAATTCATATATGAGATGCATGTTTGTACTTCCATGTTTGTCTGTTTGTGAATGCAGGTCAGCCTTGGGAAGAGACTTGTAGTCAACCGAGCAATCGAACGCAAAAGGATCGACACAGGACGTGGAGTTAAAGGTAGAGTTAATGGATCCTTTTACTTTGTATTTCATGCATGAATGTGGGGTATATTTAGGGTAGTTATAAAAAGTAGGAGACTTTTAGATGGCTAGATATGCCTACATGTTGAACCCTAGTGTAGTCCATAGGGGGTTTTCCCACTATAGCAGAACTGGTGACCATACTGGGGAAACCTCTAGGGTTTTAGGGGATATCTTTGGGTGTTTTAATTGGTTTTACTACCCTTTTTGAGTTTCTATAAGTTGTTGAGTTTTTAAGGGATCCTGGTCACCTGCTGGTGTCATACCAGTACTCCCTACCTTGTCAATATACCTGTTATTTTCTTTTTTTGAGAAGTTACAGAGGTTTACGCGGCCTGTAGTGGGTCTGCATGCATACATATGCGCCCTACCTTTATACATCCTGTGTACATATGCAAGCTGCTTAAGTGTCGGTAGTGTGCATGTGCCAAGAAATTATTTCTAAAGAAGAGGCATTCAACCTCTTCCCTGATTGAAGTCATACTTCTCAGGGGTTTCTTGATTAAGTTATGGTCTATGTTGTTACAGTCTTTAGCCTAGGTTTGACGTCAGTTAGCTTAGATTTTTAAATATTTCTTGTGTTTTCTTTGAAAGGGTTTTAGACCAGTCTGTGAGTCTTTGATCAATATGTTTGGTGTCTTCAATGATGCCCTGCGATCCACAGTGGGCCAAAGGTCAGTTTTCAGTCTTGTCTTATTTTTCACTTTTTCCCCTTTCGCTTGCTTTAAAGAAAAATAAAAAGAATTTATTTCAAGTTTCTTGTTTGAAGCATAAAAAAAATTAAAAATAAATTAGCATAGTGTTGTGTTTTCTTCGCATCTTGAAATCATTTCAAAAGAAAATAAGAAAGATAATCCTTCTTTTCTAGTGTTATTATAAGTTTCATTTTTCACAAGAGTCTTAACAACATCAGTTGAACTGTCACGCCCCTTTTGAGTAAATCAAGCCTTAAAAAGAACGCTTAATTTAAAAATAACTAGACTTTTATGTTTGTAGGGTCAATCAACTAGTTTAGGCTAGAGCCTTGAATTAGGTTGGAGAGGAAACTCTTCAAGGATTATAAACAAAAATTGGAGTCAAATCTAGGGAGTGTAAAAATTCCAGTAAACATGAAAGTTATCTGGGACCCCCCTCTAACACAAGGGATAAACATGAGGTCGCGTGCAGAAAGGTAGTGGAGATAACCCCTCCAAAGCCAGACCAAGCATAGTGGGGAATGCATATTGAGGACTTATCGTGGGATACTTTTGGTTGCATTTGCCTATGGAGCTTCGTGGACCTCGAATCTATTCGAGATCCTCAGTTGTCTTTCGGACCAATTTCTTTCGATACCCTTGATAGGTTTCGAGCTTGTTACCCTGCTCATTACGGTCCACTCGACTGTTGACTGTCCCCACCTGGTGACTGTTCACGAGTTGGAAACTTAGTTTCCTTTATCCTAGGGACTTACGCAGGTGACTGTAGGGGTATACCGTAGTACTTAGGGAAGAAGTCGGGCCACGCTTTGTAGAGTATGCCCGAATGGTGCTTCTGTGTTCGAGTTGCACTTGCACCAGTCAGTTTCTCTAGTGTTGGTTGGTGTAACTATTCTTCCTACTAGTTAGTCGTTTACTTGATTTTCCTTTAGGAAATTTTAGTGTGTTCTCTATGCTCCTTAGTTTTCCATAGTGAGTTAGTCAGTCATTTCTTTAGGTCTCTAAACTAAGGTGGTAGACCACCCACTCTGTCAGTCGTGAGGAATTTTCATTCTTTCACTTAGAAATGTAGAGCTTCCTCTTTATAGGAGTTATTTGGATAATACTGGTTTGCCAGAGTCAATGTGTGAGACTTTTACGGACTTGAACGATCTTGCAAGGGGAGAACCTGAGAATAAGATATTCATGGCTAAAGTTCCTGACGATACTAGCCAAGGAACCCCTTCACAAGGGGATTATTGTGTTTTTCCTTTCTTCGGAAACGTTGGTGTCCCTTTGATGGCCACTTTCTACATTCCTGGGTTTAATGTGAGACTACCGGTTTGGTTGGGTACCTTTCTGAATGTCCCAAATGATCTTGACGCTTCTCATTTAATCATGTTATGTCATGGGCACCATGTTGATTTTCCTTTGTCAGCAAAGTCTTCTCCTCCTCCTTCTCCCGCCTCTAGTGAAAGTGCAGTTACTAGTAACCGGAAGTCTAAAGAAAATAGAAAGAATAGGAAGAATAAATCACCAACCTCTATGAGTCATGTTGGAGATAGGTCATTAAACTCTGCAAGTCATGTTGAAGACCAGCACCCAGCCTATGCAAGTCATGTTGGGGACAAGCACCCAACCTCTGCAAGTCATGTTGGGGGAAAAAGTCCAGTCACTGCTATTCATATTGGCAATAGCTCTGTAGCCTCTGCATGTCATGTTATCAACCCATCACCAACCCCTGCAAGTCATGTTGGAGATGTGAAACTAGCCATTTCTATTCATGTTGGGGGAATTGATTCTATTGAGAAACCTAGATGGATAGGACATAAGCCTAAGTTTCCTTGTAATATTTGCAAGGGAGATCACCTTACTCATTTATTTCCTGGCCTTCCAGAGGTGCAAATATTGTGGTCCCTGTCTGCAAGCTCTTCTGATTCTGAGTCTTCTGAGGTTTCCTCAAAGTCTATTCATCCATTGGTTGAGAAAGTGGTCATGTCAATGCAGTCATCGGCTGACCCCACTCCTCTTTTGGGGGGTGAGGTGCCTTTAGACCATGTAGTCTCATAGCCTATTAAGCCATTGGTTGAGAAAGTGGTCATGCCAATGTAGTCTTTGAATGATCCCAATATTCTCTTGGAGTGTGTCGATTCTACCAAAGTGGTCACATTGTTGCAATATTCGACTGATCCCACTCTTCTCTTGGAGAGTGATGTGTCTACCGAATATGATTTTATCATTTCTAGTTCAGTACTTTCAGAACAAGGGGGCATTCTACTCACTTCGAGCACACCCCCTCCAAGCCCTATGATGGTTTCCTTTGATTGGAATGACCTTGTTGAGCCCTGTCTTCCTTCTTCTGCACCCTTTCAAATAAGGGTTGAAGTTAATTCAACAAACCTTTATCGATGTATTGTGGATGAAGGAGCCTCTCCAAGTATTTTATCCTCCTCGGTTTGGAAAGTCTTGGGGTCTCTCAAGCTTGTGTCTGCTTCGCATGAGCTGTTGGATTTTGACAGACGTCCTAGTGAATATTTGGGGATTCTTCCTCAGTTTCCTATCTCATTAGGTGGGAAGATTGTCCTTGTTGATGTTATAGTAGTGAAAGGACCGTTAGATTTTAATATGCTTCTCAGGCGTGATTATGTATATTCTATGAACATTGTGGTGTCTACACTCTTCCAGGTGATGCATTTCCCTCACAATGGAATCATTGTCACTATCAACCAGCTGGCATATGATAATCACCATCCTAATTTGGCGTTATTTCAGGCTACCCCTTTATATGTTCCTAGTTTTTGTGTAGACTATACCCCGCCAAGGGTTAATTATGTGGCATCTTATCCTCGGTGTTCAATTTCTTCTGAGCGAGAACCTATGCAATCATGTTTTCCTTCTCAAGACTTGGTCTCAGCAATTGATCCATTGGTTTATCCAATGGGGGCATGGGATCCCTTGCTTGCCCCTCTAGGTCCAAGTGATATTGAGTCTCCTTCTAAGTTTGATCTCATTGTTTGTATATCCTCAAGCCCTCATGCTTGTGATTCTTCTCTGATAAACTCTGCTAGTCTTGACTAGAGCTTCCATCATCATATGGAATATGGTCAGTTTACTTCACCCTTTGGGACTGTCGACCCTCGTTTGTTCTTGGATTTTGAATTGCCTTTAGATGAGGCTATCTTTGAAGCCATGACTATGGTTACTATACCGTGGGAGGAATTACACCGTGGTTTGTGTTTTCTTCCCATTTGGGAGACTTTCCAAGTTGACTATCGAAGAGACTCTTGGTCTGAGCCTAACAATGGGCTCTACCTGAACCAGTTTCATACATGAGTCATAGCCCCCTAGAATCTTATTTTTGGCACATGGGCAGACCCAGGGTTCAACGCTAAAACAATGCACCAACAAAGACCTAACTACTGGCCCTTTCAGAAACACCTGTGGAGCAGATGAACTCTCACCCGAGGTAGAGGCAGGGGTGGTTGGAAGACTCACATGTCCACAACCTTAGCTGGGACACAAATATGTGATTGTATTACTTAATAAATCACTTAGCACCATGAGTTCCTCAATATGCAATCAATACCCACTTCGCTAATAAAACAGAGCTTTGCAACATTCACACTAATCTAATGTATTTAAGAACTTAGCATAGGTAAATAGATCAGATTGAGCAAATCAAGCACTAAGCATGGCTATATAGGTCAGATCTAACATTCTCACATATAATAAGCACAAAGCATAAGTAGATCTATCTAAATACATCAAAGCACTTAGAAAATAACATATGAACACATAAAGACAAAGTACAAAGCAACATAACACAGTGTTTACGTGGTTCACCCCCACCCTGGGGATACGTCCACCAACTCTTCTTCTTTATTGTCTTTAGTCAATCGATTACAAGAATAGACCCTCAAACCCTTACTCCACATAGGACAGAAGATATGCATAGCTCGCTAGATCCTTCTTCCTTGCATTACAACACTAAGTCTTCCACAGTTTGTTACAACCACTTGCACTTAGATCTGCAAGACTCTCACAGTAGGCGTAAATCCCTTACAGACTCTACTTGTACTTAACATACATTCACATCACATAGATGCACTTCTACCACTTCTATCTAGCCTAAGCATCTATTTATATATACAAAATAGGCCTAAACATCGGTAAACCCATGGGCCGATATCCCATTCCTGTTACATATTCCCACATCCCAAAAAAGACCCAAAAAGGGATCGAGATCCCGTGATCTCCGCTTCGTCTTGCACTCCTCCTTCGACAGGCTGTTGAAGTCCCAAAATAGGTCAACATGAACAAGAATCTCACAAAATTTGGTCAAGGTCCAACAAGCCCCCAACACTCACCTGTGACTCTTCTCGAGTCACTCTGGTTTGACTAGTTATGCCTAGAATGCCACAATCTTGGCTCGAGCTACTTTGACCTATTGCTTTGCTTCATCTTCCTGCTTGGTGAACTCCTGGATCACTACGTCATTCACTGGCCCTTCTAGGCATTGTTCACTTGTAGTGACAACTTGTTCTAGCTCTGCTCCTCAGCTTTCAACCTATGTGAACAACTGGCATGCCTTATCTTTCACAGGTTGTATCTATTGAGTTACTTCGATAAATTTTCTCTGGATCGTATGGATATGTTGTTGGGCAGTGAATTTCTCTTGAGATCTCTTCATTCTGTCTATAGCTGACAGGGCCTTCAGCTGTGCCTGTAGTGTGTTTACGTGTTGCTTCGCTTCCTGGAGTTGTGACTCTAGTGCCTGTAACTATGGGTTCTCAAGGAGCTTCTCATACATTTGGGCACTACGATTACTCAATTTCTTGTACTCCCCAACAAGAGCCTTCAATCCCTCAACTGCACTCCAGGCAGTTGCTTCCCTTTGATCTCTTATATCTTGCGAGGTCTCGGGCACTGCGCGTAGCTCCAAATCTACTATGTGATGATGTAGTTGTTGAATCACTTCTTCAAGTTGTGCCACCTACTGTGGGACTCTCTCTTCGACATTTACTTCGATAACTATCACAGAGAGAAGTGCTATGTTGACCCTTTCCTTTACTTCGAGTTGCTTTGCAAGCAATTGTTCCTTGCTTTGCTGCAGTTGTTCTCTTTCTTCATCCCACTTTGCTTGGAGAGCAAGCTTTCTCATTCTACAGTATTGTGTTTCTCTAAAAGGTCTCCCTGTACTTGTGCTAAAGCCTGGGTGGCTTGCGATGTTTCCTCCTGTGCTCATCGAAGGTGAGATTCGACTGTATCAACAATCCAGTGGAGTTGAGCTAACTCATCTCCCAGTTCTAGTCCTTCCAATGGCAGAGGTGCAGTGGAAACTGCACGACTGGACTGTAGTGGTTGTTGCACCCCTTGAGGTTCAACCTTAATTCGATTGTATATCTCCTCCTGCTAAGCCTCTTGTGTTCAGCCCTAA
>JASDQU010435508.1:44155-60308 GCA_032191745.1 Picea mariana | reverse complement strand
AAATGTGCTCAATAATGAATTAGATAATTCATTTCTGGTGAAGGATTTGGGTGCTGCAACTAAAATCCTTGGTATGAGAATAACAAGAGAGAGGGAAAATCACAAATTGACATTATCTCAGGGTGAGTACATAAAGAAGGTGTTGGAGAGGTTTAGAATGCAGAACGAAAAACCAGTTAGTACACCTTTGGTCAACCATTTCAAATTAAATAAGGAAATGTGTCCCAAGACACAGGAGGATATAGAATATATGTCTAGGGTCCCTTATTCATCAACAATTGGTAGCTTGATGTATGTGATGGTTTGCACAAGACCAGTTATTGCACATGCAGTGGGAGTTGTGAGCATGTATATGAACAATCCATGTAAAGAACATTGGGAGGAAGTAAAGTGAATTCTCAGGTATTTGAGAGGTACTTATACTCATGCATTATGTTTTGGAGGTTCAGACACTTTTCTAGAGGGATACGTTGATTTAGATATGGAAGGTGATAAAGATAGCATGAGAAGCACCACATGGTATGTTTTTACTGTAGGTGGAACAATAGTAAATTGGATTTCAAAACTACAAAAGGTTGTTGCACTTTCAACAACAGAAGCAGAGTATGTTGTTGCGATATAGGCTAGTAAAGAAATGATTTGGTTATAGAGGTTTATGGAGGAATTGGGAAAGAAGCAGGAGAATAACAGGTTGTACTATGACTGTGAAAATGTCTTTTATCTTGTAAATAACTCAACCTTCCATTCAAATACTAAGAATATACATATCAGGCACCATTTCATACGATCCATCTTGGAAGATGGGCATTTGAAGTTGGAAAAGATACATACTAGCTAGAATCCTGTAGACATGTTAAAAAAGGGAGTAACCAGGTAGAAATTGAGTTCCTACTCAGTTCTAGTTGGTCTTCAAGAATAAATGTGAATACGAGAAATTTTTCAGGTCGAAGGTGGAGTATAGGCTAGAGGTGTAATAGCAGTGGAGTTGTTTTGATTAGTCTCCAAGTGGGAGATTGTTGGTTGTGGAACCTGATTATCTTCCTGATTAATAGGTTTGTTTCAGTCGTTCTTGGACCCCATTCCCGAATGGGGGGGTGTGGGGGGGATTTCCCCCAAAATAAGTTTCTCCAGGGGGGTCGAGGGGGGGGACAATTTTTTTAGCCCCCCCCGACGATGGATTTGGGGGAAGTGCCCCCGAAGAGAAATATTGGGAAAAATCGTCATGTAAAATATTGTAATTTTGTAGTCAATATGGACCGTTCATTATAATGTCACGGATCTAATGGTAGAAGTTATTTTTAGGGTTTTTCTCCCTAGAAGGAAACCCTCTTTTATGAGGGAATTGTATTGTGGCTTTGTATTATCGTGAATATTGTATTCTAAGAGAGGATACAGTGAGAGAAAGAAGAGGAAGATACAATGAGTGTGTTGTAGGTTGTATCCCTTCATTTTGTTGGATAATAATAAGGAAGGACCTGGAAATTTCTCTGGTGGATGTAGACAAACTAGGTGAACCACAGCTATTTGTGTCTCTATTGTATTTTGTATCTTGTGTGTTTTATTTTTCCATTTATTTTATTTTTTTTCTTCGCAATCCTATTTTTCTAACATTTCTAGTTATGTAAAAGTCCCACTACCCTGGGTGATGCCAATTGTTATGTCCCTTCTTTATGGATTTTGTAATGGTCCTCCTAAGGCTAGGGCAGCGATTTCTCCTAGTGCTTCCTCATAAGTGATAGGTACTGAGGATATGTAAGATGCTTTTGAACCTTCATCATCATCATATATGGTTATTAAATCGATAAGGACTGAGGGTATACATGTTATGGTTGGTGTCCTTGACAATCTTTGTGGTGTTATAGCTATTATAGGTTGCTCCACTTGGGTTTGTAGTGAATTCAGGTCGTTGTGAGTGGTGATCCTATTTGGTGGAGTTTCTTTAGTGGTATTTAGGGATGATTTTAAGGATGGAAATTTGTTTTAAAATGTATAAACCTTGGCGAATCTTACTAATCCTTCATATGCCAACTATGAATGTTTGGCAATATTTTTGTAAAATATTCAAATTTATAAGGATTTTATATAGTTTTTATAAAATTTTGGTGATTTTAAAGGTAAAATAATTTTATCATATAGAATTTGGGCGAATCATTTTTAAAATAGCAAATCTCGTTTTTGGAAAAACCAAAGAAAATTAGCCCATGACCGAAATTTAGCCCCTAAAATCATCCATGGCACTGGTATTTGACTCGGTTGCATGAATATTATTCTCAACTGGGACAATCCTTGGAGGTTCTAAAGCTTGAATAACAAGGGTTTCTATCATCATTTTCATAACCCTTTATGCTTTGACTAGGAGCGTTGTTCCTCTTCTTGTTGACTTTGCTACTTTCGTTGCTCTAACTTCATCTTGTGCTCCGATAACTGCCTTTGTTGTGTGCTCTACAGTTGCAATTGTTTCTTGCACTGACATAGCCTAAAACTTGTTAATTTTTGGGTTTTCTTTTCTTTGAAGAACCTCTTCCTAGTCTTGAGCATTTTCAGTGAAGAGCTCATCTTCATAACGATCGTAGGTGTAATGCCAATGTAACACCACTTTCCCTACATGTTAGGGTACTATCCCTTTGGGATCATGTCTATGAAACCGGCCTATAGGGAACATATATTCCAAATGGCTTGGAACTTCTTTCTTGGCATTCATGGTGTCTTTGACTATATAATATCCACTATGGAAACCATAGGGTATAAAATCCCTCTTCTTGTCCTTCACCAGAGAGGCATTGAAATATTGTAAAATGGTCTGGTAGCATATTTCCCCCAAAACCAAATGGTCCAAGACACAGACAGGGATTAAATGTGGATCACCAATAGCTCCAAAAACCCTCATATAAGTGTTCTTCTCTTCCAGATACCAATGACCTACTTTGGATATCATTTTCTTTGCTGCTACTGAAAGTGTTGGATAATTTTGTCTAAAAATAATAAAATGTATCTTATTTATGAACTCATCACACATCATAGCATAATATTTCTTATACTTGTTTTCCCATAGGATGCTAAAATACACTTGTACAGGTAACTCAACAATATGCCAGCTTAGATTCATACTTGAGAAAAAATTTCTCGTGTAGATTATGTCCAACAAGAAAGATGCAATAAAAAAGGATGGTATCTCACCTTTTTTTTCATGAGCCTATGGAATAGTGATTCTCATTTTCTTTGAAATAATGGCCCCCCATTTGAAACAAATTCCAGATATTGCGACCGTATATGTTAGGGGAATCCATTCTTATGAAAATATTGAACAATTCTTTTCTCCATACAATCGACATATCAACGCCATTAAGTACATGTATGGTTCCCTAAGATTTGTTGTGATGTACCACCCAGTGGTCCTATTCATTCATTTTTTTTCCTCCCTCCACTAGGAATCTAAGAATTGGATGGTGTTATGTCACTCATAGAAATTAACCAAAAAATCAATATTCATTCTTTCTTCCGGGTCTCTAAACTTGTAATACTTTTGCACCTCTACCAAAAGGAATACGCCAACGCATTCTCCTTCCATGTTATTAATTACACATTTATTGGTGTCTATATGGTCAATTATCCATCTTAGTGTCTCTGTGCAATGAAAAAAGGGAGTTCAGAATGCCACCCTGTGTAAGGACAATGGTCTAATATTTGCAAAAACTTGGTCATCTAGTTACCTAACCCTTGGGACACCATGAGGTGTAAAGTTTGGAAAATATTCTTGATGAATTTTTTTATAGAGATCACCCCAAGGTGGAAGAAGGACCTTAAGTGTGGTTCTTTATTATGTATCTTTGAACATTGGTGGTTTAACAAACTGCTTCTTGGTCGATATTCGAATCACAGGTCCTACTTTCGGTGAAAATTCCAACTATCTTGCTTTTTTTGGACTCGATCCTTCACCAACTTATGACTCTTTACCTTTGGGTGTCCTCGATGAGCACCTGATTACTGACTTTAGAGGAGGCATATTTACTGCATGAGAATGTCACTATGATTCACAAGTGATTATAGACAATAATCAAAATTTTGGCTATGTATAACAACTAAAAAATTCACAGTAGCATTTAATGTTTACCTTCTTTGCAAATAAACATGGTCTTACTAGTGTTTCCATGAATCGATGATGAGGTAGGCTCCTCAGTGAATTTTATCTTCTTCTCTTGATTGAAAGGAAACTTTCTTGAACAAAATGTGAAATTGGAAGAGAAATGGCATTACAGATTCAAATTTATAGATCCCAGGGACTAACCTTGTCACGTCTAGTATTTAATTGGATCGTGTACAACATGATCTTTGTAATCTTCGAATATCAAAAATAGGATCTGCGCCACACTTGGGAGTTAATGTGTTGTGATTTGATGACGTGAAGGCCAGTTGTTCCTATTTCATTGGTGATTTCATATTTTAAACTTATCGGCACGTGGTATCGAAGATCAAGAGTATTTGTTAAGTTTCATTTTCCTTTAACAACATCTTACTAATGCAGATGACCATTCAACGAGGGATCCGTAAACAAGTTATTTGTGTATTGCGAGTTTCGAGGAGAATGACATGGAAAGAAACTAACATTTTGTGTTCATTGTTAACCCTAACCTTTGACTTAAAAGTTATGGAATCATATCAAACCTAGTGGTAATACTCTGCACAAGTTATTTTAGACATAATCTTCGTCTGGCGGCTAGATCTGTGTTTAAATGGATGGAAAACTTCAATTGAACCAAAAGGAAACATACGGTCAATATCTCTCTGTAGTATCTACATCAAATAAAATGTGTATGTTAAGTGCCTTATTATGCTTAAAACTTATCGATGGTTGATGTGTGCATTGGCATCAACGATTATCTCTGACCCTTACGCTCTTGTCTTCTTGGTAGAAAAATCCAATGCCGACCTTCATTACCATACAAGATAACGTAGATGTGATGACGTGGAAGATGACGTGGAATCTAAGTTTCAAAGGATGGCATTTAATTTTTCATGAAGATATGGGTAGTCTACGTGGCTAGACATGTGGCATATGATGTGTCCAGTGAGGAAGGTGACATGGCCAACCTAGACATTGAAATTAACACTACTTGGTGTTCAACATCAGTGGTCGAGTTTTTCCCTTATACCTGATCGATGACTAAGATTGATTTACTAGTTCCCATAATTCATCAAAATTAGGAGAAATCTACCTTTTTTGTGTTGGACTTACCTAGATTTTTGTCGATGTCGATGGTCTATTGGTGATCAGTGAAATTATTTGACTCCTGGAGATGCTAACACATTATATCTTTGACCGATGTCTTATCGACGATCGATGAAATTTGTTCCACTTCAAAATGTGTGCATCTTTCCCTCGATCCCGACTATAGACACTTATTTTAGACTTATTTTTCCCCATCCCTCGATGAGTTCATCGAAAGTTCTTTGGAGAAGGTTGCAACTTGCTCATTTTTTCAATTCTTTCTTTTCTTTTCTTTCCTGATGAAAAACATGAGAAGTTTTTGTATTTGCTTGAGATTTTAAATGCAAATAAAACAAAGGGAAAAATGCATAAATTTAACAAAGGGTAAATATGCAACCTATGTAAATCCAAAAGGAGAAGGCGTAAAATAATTAAAAGGAAAAGTGGTCAACAAATATTGAAAATTTTAAGGGTTTGTTGAGGACTCAACTGGACCATTTGAGGAACCTAGGTGGTTGGTTTTGAGGAAGTGCCAGCAGTTCGAGTCAGGTTGTAACCACTCATTTTTACCGTTTTCAATAAAAAAGTTTATCTTTCCTCCATACACGTGTAAATGGATTTCAAACTATTCATATATGCTAGTTTATTTCATGTACTTGAATATTTTCACATTATATGTATGATTTGAATCTATAACTACCTTGTTGCAGCATATAATTGGTGTTTTGTTGCACATTGATACTAGTGGAGATCAGGAGCAACATTGAAGGTGGAGAGAAAGGATCATCATCAGATGTAGGATACAAGATGTGATGTCTCTCCTTATCTCTCTTTCCCTCTTTCACTTCCAAAAGTAGTTATTCTTCTCATAGCATTGTTGTAAATGAGTGTAGATTTATGTATTTTATATATGGTCTTTCTCTGTTGTGACATGACCCAATGTCACAAGAGAACAATCCCATAATATAATTAGCAATCGTATTGGGGATATCTTCTCCTAGTTTGGGTCAGTATTAGGGTTCCTTGGGTTGTCTTTGATTCATGTACCTTTTTCCTATTTTCTAGAATCTCTTCGAAGCATTGGCCATCTAGAAACTTTGTCCAGGGTTTTTGGAAGCATCCTTATGGGTTGGCTCTTTTTATTTTTCAAAGTTTATTGGTTCATATATTCTTTGGATTTGTATGAGTCGCAGATATACATGCTTTGAATTTGTATGACCCATGGATATCTATGATTCCCAGTGTACACAGTCGTGTATCTATGTAAAACTTTGAATTTTTCATCCTTTCTCTCAGTTTTGGAGGGTCTAGGTTGGTTCTTCAACATAAGATGAACCTCTTGGGTTTGTGTTTGGTTTTATTTTCTTTGTTAATTCTTAGAAAAATATCAAAGTATCTAAAAGATATTTCTTATTTATAAGTCATTCTTCTGGTTATAAGGTTGTTAAGGTCATTCGAAAGGCTAGTTGTATGTTAGGGCTTAGTTTCTAGATCAAATTTTGTTTCAATGATTAGAAACAGTTTCCTTTCTTCTTTTTACCTTGTTCCCTTTGTTTATAAAAATAAAAAGAAAATATGCATTTTAGTTGCATATTCATTTATTTTTAACAAAAGAGAAAAAATATATCTTTTTTTCTAGTTTTATTCTCTTGCTTCCTTTTCCTTTAAATTTTTCAAGAAAAGAAATTTATTGTTAGCACTCAAGTCTTTAGGCATTTTATTTTTCTTTGATAACTTTTTTTGGGTTATAGTAGCCTTCCATAAAAGAAAAAAAACCATGTTTCCAAAGTTTTTGCATTTTGTTTTGCATGGCCTTCAAAGAAGTATTTTAGGTTGCATTGCAAAGTGATTCAAAATCTTGCATACAAGAAATTGCATTGTTTCCATTTCCAAAAAACATAAAAGAAAACAGTTTATTTTTAGTTGAAGCGTTGTTAGCACTTTCAATTTTCAGTGAAGAAACTTCTTTGTGCTTAGTGTTCTTAAAAGTGTTTGTATTTATTCGGGTCTATGAAAACATCATCCAAGTTTCATCCATAAACCTTTTGAGAAAGTAACATCCAATAAAATGAATGCTTAATAACAATTGTTAAACATTTTTCGTTTCAATAGAATACACCAACAATTTTAGGCTAGGGCCTTGGTGTATGTTGCAGAGTAAATTTCTCCAAGGCCGCAAAAAAATGTTAGGAACCTAAGATAGGGAGTGTAAAATTTGATTGTCCTATAGGTGTGGTCGGGAAACTACTCTCACACAGGAGCTAAGCACGAGGTCATGTAAAGGATATCTTAGGAGATTCCCCTCTGATGCTTTGTTGAGTGTAGTGGAGAGATCATATATTGGATGGTTTTACTAAAATGATACTAACTCATTTGGCATCAGTATTCTACAAATTTTGAACCTTATTAAAGTTTCCTGAAGTGATATTGTCCCTTTTGGCATTAGTCCTCTAGATCCTCTGACCTAGATTGAAATTTTCTGAAGTGACATATTTGACCCTTTTGTAGACAGTCCTCTGGAAAAGATTTGGGATTTTTTACCCTTCCCATACGTTTGATATCGACTATTGAATTTCCACCCGGACGTCGACTACAAGTTGGTAACCATAGTTTCTCTTCCTAGGAATCTCAGAGGTGACGAAGTGGGTTTGTTGTGGTACCTGAGGAATATTTTGTATCACATTGTTCAATACTACTGGAGGGTGCCCCCCAAAGAGTGGGTACTTGCACCAGATAAGGTTGGTCAATGTAGGTCAGGATAAATACTTCTCATTCCTTCGTTCGTTGGTCCATAAGAATTAATCAACGCATGCCTCTATCCGAAAGGTCCCTTCCTTACTTTATCATTGTTATGGATTCAAGGCCTAATCCACCCAAGCTGGGATATTGGAAAGCTAGTTTGTGTTTGCTATTACCTCTAAGTTTTTTTAGTGGTGTTCTTAGTGTTCATATATTTATTTAAGAATCAGTTTGGATAGTCTCCTAGAGTTGAAAACTCAAAGTGGTTGATCAACCTCCCCGTAGATTGAGGATAATTCAAGGTCTTCCACCAGAAGAGTAAATTAGAAATAATACTCCCCCACCTCTGCTAAGGCATCGTCTTGATCAATCCTGTGCTTTTGTATCGACTAGTCCAATCAAGATATCAGCTAAAAAACTTTCATAAGTTAACGCTTCAAAACCATAGGTTGTAATTGTTGAAGATCTCATATCCAAAGAATACTCTCTGACATTCAACCCTCTACTAACCTAAACTTTTCCATCACACATGGTACAAGTTTCACCTCCTAGATCTGTATTTGTTGATAGTATCCCTCTTTGTTGGGCCACTATGGACGACACTCCACAAGTTTCTGGGTCGAGAGTCCCTACGAATCCCACTACAAAAATAGTCACCAACATGATCTTTCCTCTTGGTATGTCTAGCACAACAACTAGTGTGGTCTATTCCACCATAGTTTCTCCAATCAAGAGAATTTCTCCGTTGGTCATTAGTTCCACTCTTTCTATGAGTGAATCCATGTCATTTTCGTGGATAATAAATTCTTTTTCTTTTTGTATGTAATCGATGGGAATGCTTAATGCATTGAATGGTTCATAGTCAACGTCCCAAGTTTCTAACATTGGTGCAGGGAATTTTGCAATTCCCTACCAAGCAATCCCTTCGGGTGGAGGTCACATTCCTCCATTGTTCCCATCTATTGTGAGCAGGGATTTCCCTTCTTTCGTTCTAAACCCCTCCGGGGGATGGGACACTTCCATGGGTACCATGATCATGTCATTCACTTATACTTTGTTCACATTATACAGTGGATTCAGGAGTAATCCTTTCACTGTTTCTGCAGTTTCAGCAAGGGGAAACCCCTTCCAAGCCTAGTAGAATCCCATTCAAGGTTATTTACCTTCGCAAGGGATGCCATCAGGGGGAATCCCTTTCTTGATCAGTATAAACCCATGCAAGGACTAGTTCCTTTGCAAGGAGGTCTGATAGGGGGTAACCTTGTTTTTCCATCAAGGAATTAGATGGGTGGAGTTTATCCTTCATTTAAACAGAGCCAACAAGGTTTTACCCAAATATTTAGTCCATCAACAAACTCTTCATGGAAACCTGGTGCTAGTTACAATCCTAGACCTTCTTTTCAAGTTGAGAATCAGTTGATGATGCATTCCAAAATACATTTTCTAGAAACTCTTCATTTTCCATATCTATCTAAGTTGGCGAATGAACCTATTCGACATGACACAAAATGTATTGCATTCCCCACCAAAATACCTTGGGATATACCAAAATTCAAATGAAAAGTAGGGAGGATCTGTAGGATCACGTGACGATGTTTCTCTTATGGTGCTCATCTAACTTGCTTAACAATGACTCGATCTGGCTATGTTTGTTCCAATGCACCCTCACCAGGGATGCCACAAAATGGTTCATAGAATTGAAGAGGTTCAATTATGCGATGTTTGGTTATCTCACCATGTTTTTTTTTAACCACTTCCAACTCCCTATCTAGTATGATGCTAGTACAGAGATTTTGGCCAACTTTGAACAAGATAAGTCTACGCACATTTATGATCATATTCAGGAATGGAGGAGATGGAAGAGTTTAATTAAATCTATGGTTCCACTAGATTTTCTCTTATAATGGTTCCTTCATTCGTTTCTTCATTATATCTCTAAGGTTGTAGCAACTTCAGGTGTATTTTATGAAGAACAACTAATTTTTAGAGCACAAAAATTGGAGTTAATTTACTCTCAATCAGGAATTGTCTTTAGATCATTCCTAATGCACCACATTCAAATCTCAAATTATAGAAATCAAAATCGGGACCACATGTCGATGGCATTGTCAATTCCTCTCAAAGAAAATTCCCAGACATAGTCTCTAACTAGATGCAACAGTTGTGAATTCAACAAACTATGGTTGGTCTAGCCTATATATTGAACACCCCGACAACCCAGTCTTCAGATGTACACACTATGCAATTGAAGACTCAAAAGGGTCCTCAACATCTCGGAGAGAAAACAAAAATCAAAGGCAAGAAGGGTAGTGGGGGAAATGACAAAAATCCTAACAAGAATGTTTATGAGGGAAAGTATGAAAAGAGAAAGGTGAATTTCCCATGCAAGATTTATGGGGATGATCACCATACTCATTAATTACTGAATATGGAAGAATCCCAAGGTTTGATAAATTTGTAGCAATATCAACAACTTGATGTATTGAAAAATTTGTTTCCACAAGGGTAGAACATGTAGGTTGGATCTTCAACTTCTAATCTGCAAGGGGCACTTATAGCTCACCTTTTCCATATGGATATTTCTCGTTCGTTAATATGGTTAATTATTCAAATTTAAAAGAAGAGGTCGTAGATTTTTCGACTAGAACTCATGGTTATGGCAATCCAAGGTCGAAAAAAAAAGGAAAAGAAACTTTTGATCCTCAGGGGAATCTCCATATATAAAAACCTAAGAAGGAAATGGTGTCATGCATACCAAAGGGTGTGTACAAACGGGAGTCACATAACCCGAATGCTTGAGTTTCACCCAACTATTCGATTGTTGAGGATTTATCTCAAACATCATGTGTGATTTCTAATTTAGAGGTCATTCAATGTTTCCTCGTGCAATGCACCACGTTGTTATATGCGATTGGAGTGGTAGATTCTTCCAATCTTCTCACTATGAAGTTTTACACTATTGATGTGAAGAATCACCTTCCTTATCTTGTAGCCTTCCAGATCGACATTGTTTATGCAAATCACATCATCAGGAGGACTATTGTTGATGAGGGAGCTTCCACGTGTGTCATTTATTTGTCCTGCTAGAAATATATCATATCTCTAGATCTTGCACCTTCTCCCAATTGGTTAACCACATTTGACAGACGATTGTTTAGTCCGCACAGGCTTATTTTCTATTTTATGGTATAGTTAGGAGGCAAGTCTATTTCTGTAGAATGGGGGGGGCAATTTATTGTCTTGGAGAGAGGATAAGACAAGAAAATTTGGGAGGTTGTTGTGGGGGCACAGAAAATGGCGACATGTTGGGTGAAGCCAGAATATCTGCTAATCTTTCCTAACTGATAAGCAGAAAATATAGGAGATCGTGAAATTTAATTTTAAGTTAAAAACATTATGAAAATAATGCGTAATAGTTAACTAGAAGATTCCATCGTTGTGGGATCACTAATGATTCTTACATATCAAATATAAAATCTCATCTATTGTATATTGAGGATGAATGATGATGAATTTTATTTCCTTAAACTACATCGACGATCCGGGTTGGTATCTCCATCTTGGGGTTGATATAGGTTTGGGATAAATAAATATTTTTCACCATGTGCATATATAGATGTCTTGCAGGTGTTTCTCCACTACTCATGAGAATCCATAGCCCTGATGGAGTCACCACAATGTCATAGATATTTCTCCACTTCCAATGATCATACACAACCTTAGAGGAGATATCTACATGTCCCCTAGTCTGGTCAAAATTTCCTTTCCATTCCTTCACGACTTATTTAGTGCATGCTTAGCATTCGATGGATGGGGAAAGGGATGGACCTTTTATCCTGATAGGGGATGACTACCATCTATTAATATTTATTTGAATATTTTCTACACATGGCTACATATAGATATCCCTTTTGGGTTTTTAATCTTTGGACTTTGACACCTCACCTTTCATGTGAGCAACTCCTTAGTGTGTGGATGGTTTCTCCATTCCATAGGATCTACTTTCCAGCCAATATGAAAATATGATTAATTATTAAACACTATTATTAGTGATGGTTTAACTATTGTCACAACATTCCCAATAGTTATGATTCATGTTCGAATAGAGACCTCTAATTTTTCTCATGATCTAGGAAAGAGATGCAAGTCAATTCGTGTCTACTTCTAGTGCGAAGGTGCTACCTATGAAAAGAAAAATGGAGGTGAGAGGTCTCTATGTCATGAAATATAATTAGAGGTCATGAGACACCAAAATTGAAGAAACAAACTTCCTTGAAGGGAAAATATGATGATGAAAAAATGGGAAGAAAAGTGTTGAACTAGGAGAGATGACGTATTCAGGGTCAGAGATGAATTTGGCCCAATTTCTTGTTGAAACTAAAAAAATCAAGCCTTTTAAATGGATGAAGATCAAAAAATGTAATTAGGAAATGCAATTGACTAGTAAATAAATTATAGATTGAGTGTTTCGAGCAACTTAGAGGATATTCACACATTCCGACCAACTAGAAGTTTGCAGCCTCTTGAAATGATTAATCCAGGTGAAATATAATACTTGTGATACTTCATTCAAATGGGTTTTAGTGCTACTTTTGGATAAGAATTACACCTCTCAATATGATTTTATGAAGACTTTTAGTTCCATTGTGAAACCTTGTACTTCAGGGGGTAAGGATTTTCCATAACTCCAACTCACTGTCCACAAATTTATCTTCTTTGGCCTTACAAGATATTCATTTTGTCTCTACTTATTCAATATATAGAACTATTGTTATAGAGTTATAGTATTAGTTAACCAAATGTCCAATGTTTCATAATCAATTCCTATATTATGAAGACGAGTGTCTTCCTCAAATTTTTTCTTTCTTTTCAAGCGACCATATTTTTCCATAATAAAACTCTAGAAAACCTTTCTGAAAATCTCCACCATAGAAATATTGAAATAGATATGAAAATATATATGGTGTTCAATATCAAACCATGAGTATTACATGTTCCAGTTGCTGGGAGACAAAGTAGAATTGAGCTCAAGTGGTGGTTTGTCTGATGAAATCTCTCTTTTTGGACAAAAAATCACTATAAGTGTCACGATTACCAGTTCTTCCCTAAAGAGGTGTGCTTGAGATCCATTTTATTGAGAAATATCCTTGATATTAGATTCCACTTGAGATAGATCAAAGGAAGACTAAAACTTGATACTTTGTTTCTTGAGGCATATACTAGATGCAAAATATTGTATTGCTTCCCCCCATGATTGAAAATTGACTTTAAGACTAGGAAAAAGGATAAGTGTACCATGAAGTCTCAAGCATACCCTCTATCATAGATCCACAAATTATTGAGTGATTTCTTCTCAATAGACACCATCCTATGTAAGGCAAAGAAAAACATACATGATTTATTTAATCCAATATCAATCTTGGTCAAACTGTAAATCATTCCAAAACATATGAGTAATCTACATGTTTCATTGTCTTGAACAATCTTAATATTTCTTCGAGTGATGTCAAATCGTTTGAGATGCGTAAATGTATAGACATGCCCTTCACCTTCAAATTTGGGATTTGACAAGAGATTTATTGTCTTGATTGAGATGGCATTGTTGGGTCTCAAAAGACTCAAAGGATCATCGTATACAGAGGTATGGAGAGGATCCATGGGATAGTTAAGATTCAAATGAAATGAATCTACGTGGGAAGGATTGTCATCCGACCCTCCTTTTATCACCAATAGTAAGGGGTTTCCCCTGGTAATAAGTCCCAATTAGGCCTCTCACCATTTGGAATAGGGAACCCATCCAGTTTTTGGCCTAGAAACCATTGTATGTTTGGTTCTACCAGTTGCATCCCGATCCATCGATGAGGGTGAGTGATGGGTGATTATGCAAATGGAAGATGTAGATGAAGACTATATAAATGCATAACTAATCTAATTCTATTCTACCCTATCCTATCTAGGAGTGAATTAATGTAAGTGAATGAAATGTGGAATGAAAATAATTCTACTAATAGCTTCACTCTAATAGGTGAAATAAAGAAATAAAATCAGATAACACATGCACATGAATACATAACAAGAATATTCTAAGTCACTATATTACAAACATTGGTATTAACTCCTCTGATTTGCTCGAAGGAGTTAGTACTAACTCCTATGACCTTTAATAATTATATAATTCATTAGTATTTTCTCAAATAATACAACTCGAAATTTGTAGACCTCAGAATTACCATTCCAATGGTATAAAGAAAATGTAAAAATGACACACGAGTCAAAAGTTATGGTCAATTTACGAGAGCCAGTTTTTTTAGTTTTAGAGGAGTTAGTACTAACTTTTCCGACCTGTTCGAAGGAGTTACTACTAACTCCAACCTATATCAGAGGAGTTAATAATAACTCCCTTGATATGTTCGAAGTGTTTTGAACTAACTCCCCTGATATGTATCGGAGGATTTTGTTCTAAATCCTCTGATATGTATCGGAGGAATTGAATGGAAATCTTTTGAACTGCTTTGGAGGATTCAAAGGGAACTTCTCCTTCCGGGGAAAGAAAAATTGGAAAAAATTCTAAGTGTCAAACTGACAAGAGAAAATGAGAGCTTGAGTTCGAAATCCAATAACTTCCTCATACGATGCCCAATTGAGGTGTCTTTTTTTTCAATGCAAAGAACACAAAGAGACACTTATATCTAGATAACTAAAGATGTTTCGTAATTTGAGTGGATTCATTTCTTATGATGGACATGACCATCAAGGCTTGCTTGGTAGGAAATCCTAGACGATCATTTTGGCACTTTCAGACCTCGTATTTCAATTTCATTAATTATGTTGAGATCATACTTGCATAATATATACAATAGACCTATTTTAGTGGTGAGAAATACACTTTGAATAATACCCAAAATTTGTGCTCAAAGGTGTTTTCAATGGAAGTATGTGCCCTGTTCTTTCTATTGCTTCACTTGAATCTGGTTCTGTCAGCTCCTAATTCATTTGTGATATGTAGGATCTTAGATAATTCATTTAAACTAAGGTAATATGTCAGGGGAATAGAAATATAAATCCATCAAAACAACAAATTGACATTTGGTGCGCTTGGCCCTATGTAGGAGCTAGGAGAACCACTTTTTGTCGAGATGTATTTCAGAGCTAGCGCAAGACCTACACATGCTTCAGTTAACCCATATGATGATATACAACACTTTCATGCTCATGGTTATCCATAAAATCAAGAGGTGCAAATCAAATATGATGTGGTACGTGAATGCGAGCTACTAGAGACACTGACAAACTTGATTATGAATGCAGTCTAGAGTGGATCATGTGAGATAGGAAATCAATGACCAATTCTTTATATATGCATGTATATTTTAGTCATTGATAATTGTAAGGATATTTATGAAAGGCCTGAAGATGAGATAGGCCTCAAGATGAAAGTGGACTACACTGACTGGGTCAACATTGGTGAGAAGGAGAAAATCGTCTTCGATGCGGTTGGCAATGATGAGGGGTCGACATACTTTTGTTGATGTATCAAGGACAAGAGATGAAAAATCATCAATAGGCAGTGTGTTGGGGACGAAGAGGATAAATTTGTTGATATGTAGTGCAATGAAGTGAAAGAGAAGGATGTTGTCAAAATGTGATGCAACGATGCAAGTGCAAGGGGTTCAGCTGGTGAAAGTTATGCACACAATGAATATATTCATTTGACCAATTACAGTGAAATGACATTGATTATGTAATATTTTTCGACGATGAAGATGTGTGTTAGTGAATTTTGGCCGAAGTGCGATACCATGTTAGCCAATTTGAAAAGGAGGTGGATGATGTACTTTCAAGAAAATGAATGGCATGTCAATGGAAAGGTGGGAGAAGGATGCATGCATTAGTACACTATGTATCAGCGTATGAAGAGGGTTCTCAACGAAGTGTGGATCGTTGGGTATAAGTGATTTAAGGAGGAACTGAAAGTGGTAATGTGAGGTAGGGTGAGGATAACTTGGGTGTATCTATTTGCACGAAGGGGAGAGTGTGAGGGTTATAGTTGGAAAAAAATAAAGGCGACACCAATTTATTGTCTTGTAGAGAGGCTAAGATAAAAAAAATTGGTAGGCTATTGTGAAGGTTAGCAATATTGAGTCCCCTCTATTGATTGTGGAGCTTGATTATCTTCCTGATTCAGATGTCTTTGTTTTCAGCCTTTTT
>JASDQU010435508.1:16498-44105 GCA_032191745.1 Picea mariana | reverse complement strand
GAAAAAAATAAAGGCGACACCAATTTATTGTCTTGTAGAGAGGCTAAGATAAAAAAAATTGGTAGGCTATTGTGAAGGTTAGCAATATTGAGTCCCCTCTATTGATTGTGGAGCTTGATTATCTTCCTGATTCAGATGTCTTTGTTTTCAGCCTTTTTTATACCCCATGAAGACTTTACACCCCGGAAGAATGTACACTCCTCCACATGGGGGAGTGCAGAGGGGGGTTACCCACTTTGCGAGGTCTGGGGGAAAGTGGGCCCCTGACGGGGGTTCATGGACGAAGCCCCCAAAGGAAAAATTTCCTTGTAAATGTATATTATAATTTCATAGTAAATCTGGACCATTCATTATAAGGTCGTAGATCTGACGGTAGAAGTTATGTTAGGGTTTTTTCCCTAGAAGGTAACCTTGTTTTTTATGAGGGAAATGTAATGCGGCTATGTATTATTACAAATATTGTATTCTGAGTGAGCAGGTTGTGAGAGAAAGAAGAGGAAGTTACAATGGGTGTGCTTTAGCTTGTATCCATTCATTTGTTGGATACTAATAAAGGAAGGACCTAAAAATTTATTTGGTGGATGTAGCCCACACTGGGTGAACCATGTATATCTGTGTCTCTATTGTATTGTGTATCTTATGTTTTTTATTTCCATATTTGTTTTATTTTATTGCTCCAGGATCATGTTTTTCTAACAACCGGTATTATATCGAAAGATAACTCGTAGGAAAAGAGGATTCCTAGTTCGAGTGGGAGAAATGGCAGAAGATGGAAAGTTTAGGGTTGAGAAATTTAACAACCAAAACTACCAGTTATGGAAGATGCATATGAAAGATTATTTATATCAGAAGGATCTATTCCTACCATTGGGTGGAATAACAAATAATCCAATGTCCATGAAGGATGAAGAATGGGAGGTTCTTGAAAGAAAGGCACTAGGAACGATCTGGCTGAGCCTGGCAGTGTCAGTGGCTTTCAATAGTTTGAAAGAAAAGATAACGAAGGAGTTGATGGACGCATTGGATAAACTGTATGGAAAACCCTCGACATCTAATAAGGTATTTCTAATGAATATATTTAATATGGATATGTCAGAAGGTGGGTCATTTTCATATCATTTAAATGAATTTAATACGGTTACTAATCAACTAATTTATGTGAAAGTGGACTTTGATGATGAGGTCAGGGCTCCTATAATCTTGTGCTCATTTCCAGAAAGATGGAATGGCTTGGTCATGACTATAAGTAACTTTGTCTCTGGTTCAAACACTCTAAAATTTGATGATGTTGTTGGTGTTATCCTTAGTGAGGAAATGAAATAGAAAAGAACAGGTGTGACATCAGGTAATGTGTTAAACATGGAGAACGGGGGAAGTAAAAAGAATAGAGGAAAGGGATCAGGGAACCGTGGGAATTCTAGGAAGGGAAAAATGAAATCCACATTTGGAAAGATGGAGTGATGGAATTGTGGGAAGAAAGGACATCTGTAGAAAGACTACAGAGCTCCAAAGAAAAAAAGAGATGGACAACAGGAGAAAAATCAGGAAGCAAATGTAACAAGTGATGTGTTACAAGATGCTTTGATTCTTTCTGTAGATAATATTTCTGAGTCTTGGGTAGTAGATTCATTGGCTTCATTTCATGCCACACCCCATAGGAAAGATTTTCTAGACTATGTTCAAGGTGATTTTGATGATTAAACAAGGAGTTTATGGACAGGTTTTTGATGATGATTATTGTTCATACCATGGGATTCATAGAGAGAATATAGTTCTAGGAACACCACAAGAAAATGGTGTGTGAGAAAGGATGAATAGGACAATCATGGAGTGTGCAAGGAGTATGAGATTGGATGTTGGTTTCTCCTTATAGTTCTGGGTAGATGTTGTAGATATTGTTGTTTACTTAATGAACAAAGGACCTTCAAGCTCTTTGGATGGTAGAATTCCAGAGGCGGCATGGATAGGTAAAAAGGTAAACTATTATTTTTTTGATACTTTTGGTTGTGAATCATTTGTCCATATTGATAAAGAAAATAGAACAAAGCTTGAGGGAAAATCCAAGAAGTGTACCTTTATTAAATACAGTGTTAATGAATTTGGTTATCACTTATGGGATTATGAAAATAACAAAATCATTAGGAGTAGAGATGTCATATTCAATGAGAAGTTCATGTACAAAGATCAGTTGCACTGAAAGAAACAGGAAAAATAAAAACTAGAATACACAGTACTTGATGAGATCAGTGAAAAACAAATTCCAAAGGTACCAGAAAATCAAAATGTACAACAACAGGACTAGAAGGTACCTCAAAATCCTTCAAGTGTTGTTAGAAGATATACCAGGTTAAGTACACCCCATGAATGATACTCTCCTTCATTGTATTATTTATTGTTGACTGATTCTGGTGAAATAGAATGTTATGAAGAGGTAATGTAGGTAGACACCAAAAACAAGTGGTAGTAAGGAATGAAAGAGGAAATGGATTCCTTGGTAAATAACCATACTTGGGACTTGGTTTAGTTTCTTGCAGGAAAAAGAGCATTACAGAATAAACGGGTTTACAAGTTGCAGGAAGAAGATGGAGGAAAAAAGTGGTACAAGGCTAGACTTGTTGTAAAGAGGTTTGCACAAAAGAAAGGTATAGATTTTGATGAAATATTTTCTCTTGTTGTTAAAATGAATTAAATTAGGACTATTTTAAGTCTTGTGGAAGTAGAATATTTGCATCTTGAACAATTAGATGTAAAAACATCTTTTCTCCATGGGGATATGGAGGAACAGATTTATATGCAGAAACCACAAGGGTATGAGGTCAAAGGGGAGGAGAATTTTGTATGCATTTTGAATAAGAGCATTTATGGCCTAAATCTAGCTCCAAGGAAATGGTATTTGAAGTTTGGTAGGTTTATGACATAACAATGTTATAGTAGATGTCATTTTGATCAATGTGTTTATTTTAAAAAGCTATAAAATGGAATCTATATTATCTTGCTATTGTGTGTAGATGACATGCTTGTTGCATTGTATAATATGCAGGATATAAATGTGCTCAAGAATAAGTTATATATTTCATTTGTGATGAAGGATTTGGGTGTTGCAAAGAAAATCCTTTGTATGAGTATAACAAGAGACATGAAAAATCGCAAATTGACATTGTCTCAGGGTGAGTACATAGAGAAGGTGTTGGAGAGGTTTAGAATGCAAAATGAAAAACTAGTTAGTACACCTTTGGCCATCCATTTCAAATTAATTAAGGAAATGTGTCCCAAGACACGGGAGGAGATATAATACATGTCCAGGGTCCCTTATTCATCAACAATTGGCAGCTTGATGGATGCGATGGTTTTCAAAAAACCATATATCGCATATGAAGTGCGAGTTGTGAGAAGGTATATGAACAATCTAGGTAAATAACATTGGGAGGCACTAAAGTGGATTGTCAGGTATTTGAGAGGTACTGCTACTCATGAATTATGTTTTGAAGGTTTAGACATTGTTCTACAGGGATATGTTGATTCAGATATGGCAATTGATCAAGATAGCAATTGGGGCACCACATGATACGTTTTTACCATCGGTGGAACAACAGTAAGTTGGATTTTGAAACAACAAAAGGTTGTTTCACTTTCAACAATAGAAGTAGAGTATGTTGCTGCTAAAGAGGCTAGTAAAGAAATGATTTGGTTACAGAGGTTTATAGAGGAATTGGGAAAGAAGCAGGAGAATAGAAAGTTGTACTATGATAGTGAGAGTGCCATTCATCTTGCAAAGAACTCAACCTTCCATTCAAAGACTAAGAATATAAAACTTAGGTACCATTTCATACGATCCGTCTTGGAATATGGACATTTGAAGTTGGAAAAGGTACACACTAGCCAAAATCATCTAGACATGTTAACAAAGGGAGTAACCAGGGAGAAACTGAGTTCCTTCTTAGTTTTAGTTGGTCTTCAAGCATGACTATGAAGCTGATAAATTTTACAAGTCTAGGAAGGATCATAGTCCAACATATACAACAACAATGGAGTTGTTGAGATCAGTCTCCAAGTGGGAGATTGTTGGTTGTGGAGCTTGATTATCTTCCTGATTCAGAGGTCTTTGTTTTTATCCTTGTTCATACCCCATGAAGAATTTACACCCCAGAAGAATGTACACTCCTCCATGAGAGGGACTGTAGAGTGGGGTTACCCCCTCTACGGGGTCCAGGGGCAAGCAGGGCACTGAAGGAAAAATTTCCTTGTAAATGTATATTGTAATTTCATAGTAAATAGGGATTGTTCATTATAAGGTCACAGATATGATTGTAGAAGTTATGTTAAGGTTTTTTTTCCCTATAAAGAAACCCTCTTTTTTATGAGGGAAATGTATTATGGATATGTATTATTGTGAATATTGTATTCTGAGTGAGGAGACTGTGAGAGAAAGAAGATAAAGTTACATTGGGTGTGTTGTAGGTTGTATCCCTTCATTTGATGGATAATAATAAAGGAAGGAACTAGAAATTTCTCTGGTGGACATAGCCCACACTGGATGAACCACATGTATCGATTTATCTACTTTATTGTGTATATTTTGTGTTTTATTTATGCATTTGTTTTGTTTTATTACTCCACGATCCTATTTTCTTAACACCCTCTATGCCCCCTCACTATTACTTCTATTGCTATTATGGCTAGTACTTGAGCTTCACCCTTCAGTCAATTGTTTGATTTTATATTACACGTTTACATTTTATACAAGACATAGCATGGAAATATTATCTCCATGTTGAGATAAACCTTTACTAAGAAAAAATAATTACAAATAAACCAAGGGATTAAAAATGGGGTGTTACACTAGTATTTAGATATTGTTGTCCATTTGAACTATTGGACATAATAGGACCATTTCCATATATGCTTTCACTGTCTACTTACATGAATGTGCATAATGTATTTCATGTAATGTTTTTGAAAATGTATGTGCATGGTCCTAACCATTGTTGAATCTAGAGACGCTACTAAGTTCTTTTCAATTTACTAGACAATAATATCATAAGAAGGATCACTGAAAGATACACAATCACAACGTACACATCATTTATCCTGGGAAAACCTCATGGGGGAGAAAACCTAGCAAAAAATTCATTAATATAGATTTCCAATACAACTCCAAGATAATAAACCAAACACAAGAGAATATCGAACACTGAGCAATGTGCCTCTCTCTTCCTTTTTCCGACAACTGACAACTGCAACTTCCTTCAAACTTGCACACTAGATGAGTAACTTGAGTGAGTGCGCTAATGAGGTGCCTTCCACTCTTATTTATACTGGCTCATAGGTGCTAGGGTGGTGTCTCTTCATTAAGCAGGGTCGACTTCTTCACTTAGTGGCTAAAACCACTTTAATTAGGCCTGGGGGCCCACCTCTTAATTAGAAACATATAATTAGGGTTTGACTAATCCACAAAAGGGGATTTGGTATTATACAAAGGATGACATGATCAATCCACAAAAGAGGATTGATCTATAAGATAATAACTCAATAATAAGTAGAATATTCTTTGCAGTTACAATATTTCAACAATCCCCCTTAATAAGAAGGGTATTCTACAACATCATCAGGAGACAGAGAGGGAAGCAACATCAAAAACATCTCGAAAAATGACTGGCATATCTATAAATCATCAAAAGTTTTTCTCATCATAAATAACATCAAAATTCACATAATGGAGCTGGAGTATCATCATCATCATCATCATCATTCATAGCATGGAGCTAGAATGGAATCATCATCATCGTTCACTGTATGGAGTTGGAAAAAAATCATCATCATCGTTCATAGAATGAAGTTGGAACCTGAAACATCAACATCAGTTAGAATAAAAGATATAACAACAACATCAACATCATCATAAACAACAACATGAGGCTGGAGAAACATCATCACAACACAAGGCTAGATAAAGAACATCACAACAAGAGGTTGGAGAAACAAAATCATAGCACAAGGCTGGAGCAACAACATCATCATCATGGGGAAAAAGAATGAGGTAGGTGTATCAACAACATTTTTTTGTACTCTAAAAGTCCCTAGGTATATTCCCAAGAATCATAAGATTCCCTAGGATATAAAATCCTAACTGAGCTACCATGTGGTACTCTGACAAACTGTCCTTACCATACCTTTAGGATCTTCCCAGGATTCATAATATTCCCTGGGATTATAAAAATACTAATGGAGCTACGACTATTGAACACAACTAGCATATACATGCATAGGTAATCTAACATACCGTCCTTACCAAACCTTCAGGATCTTTCCAGGGATGATCGGTCCCCTATAATATAAAATTCTAACTGAGCTACCCGGTGTTGGTCAAGATACCATAGTATCATCAACATCACTCCCCCTTTCGAGGGAGATCCTTTCAGACTATACCAAGATTGTCTTGAAAGTGCTCAAACATTACATGAGACAGAGGCTTGGTCAACACAATTGCAACCTACTCATATGTGCCAACATATTGGATCTTTATAACTCACCTCTGCACCATATCACAAATGTAGTGATACTGAATTTCTATTTTCTTCGACTTGTCATGGAACACAAGTTTCTATGTCATCTTTATGAAACTATGGTTATCACATAGAATCATGGTTTCTTCCATATCTATATCAAATGGACCTATCAAGAAATTCTGAAGCCATATGGCTTCACAACTGGTGGAACATGCAGAAATGCATTTCGCTTATTTCGTGATGAGAGCAATATTGGATTGCTTCCTACTCTGGCATGAAATCATGGCTGACCCCAGACTGAAACAACATCTTGAAGTGCTCTTTTTTTCAAAAACACTTCAATCCCAATCTCAATCGGTATAAACATTCATTCTAAATTCATGATCTCCATTATAATGGAGACCAAAGTCCAACGCACCTTTAAGGTATCTCAAGACATGTTTTGTAGCAATAAGGTGAACACGTTTAGGCTCTACCAGATACTAACTCAAGGTGTTCACAACAAAACATATATATGGCCTGGTATTCATCAGATACATCAATGATCCAATGATCTGTTTGTACAGTGTAGCATCAACCAATTCTGATGAAGTATCAACCAGGTGCTTCAAATTTGTTTCTATGGGTGTGCTCATGGATTTGCAATCCAACATATCCAACGTTTTTAGTATTTCAACTGCATACATCCCTTGGTTAAGGAATATCTTCTCTGGGCTTTGCCAAATCTCAAGACCTAAGAAATAGTGCATTAGGCCTAGGTATTTCATATCAAACTCTACAGAGAGCTTCTTCTTACAATTAGTCATGAGATTTTCTTTTCCAATTAAGAATAAGTTATACACATAAAACAACAATATAACTGGCTCATCATTCATAACCTTGAATTAAATGTTAGAATCAACCTTACTCTTGGTAAATCCAAAGCTTGTCAGGAAACTGTCAATCCTTCCATACCAAGATCAAGGAACTTTCTTCAATCCATATAGAGCCTTCTTCAACCTAAAAACATGAGTCTTTTTGTCTTCAAATTCAAACCCTTGAGGTTGTTCTATATACACTTCTTTTTCAATAACACCATTTAAGAAGGTTGTTTTCACATCCATCTGGTGTAACTTGCACTTCATGTTGGCTGCAATAACTATGATGGTTCTGATAGAAGTGTATCTGGATACAAGAGAAAACGTCTCTTCATAATCAATGCCTTCCTTTTGAGAAAAGCCATGAGATACAAACCTTTCTTTATTATTTTCAATACTTCCATCATAAACATGTTTTATCTTGTATAACCATTTGGAATATACCACCTATTTTCTCTTCGATATGGGAATTATTTCCCATACATCATTATTTATAATTAATTGGTATTATTTTGTCATGGAATATTCCCATTCTTTCTTCTTAATGGATTCTTCAAAGCAAGTAGGCTCCTTTTCTATGGGATCACACATCGAATCCATATAACTAGAGAATGACTTAGGTTTCTTGAATTGTATCATGGTTCCTTTTCGGGCATCATACTTCTCTCCACCTTGAATAAGTTCCCTTGCCCAAGTTGGCTTTCTCTTATGAGAGATAGTCATCTAGGGAGGTTCTTGAGATTATGTCATATCATGATCTTCTTGAATCTCATCATCATGGGTATTTGTAACTTCCCTTAGAGGCTCTCCAACTCTGGGAGCTAGAAGCTCTTCTTCATATACTTCTTCAAGATGGAATATTATTGATTTATTGAGTGTTGCATCCTCATCAAATGTTACATATTTGTTGATATCAATGTGATTGTAACCCGATATGTAAATTCTGAAGGCCTTTGAGACCTCACAGTATCCAAAAAATATTCCCTTCTTTCCTGAAGGGTCCAACTTAGTTTTCTTCTCTTTCAGAATGTGTACAAACATTGGACAACCAAATATCTTGAGATGGCTTACTTCTCACTTCTTTCTAAAGAAAATTTCTTTGGGGTTTTCGAACCCAAGTGCACTATGGGATAACATATTTTTTACATACACTATTGTTCTTCAAGCTTATGCTCATAAGTGCATTGGAAGATCTTGATCATGGATCATAGTCTTCATTGCTTCCATTATAGTTTTGTTCTTCCTTTCTGCTAAATGATTTTGTTGAGGATTGTAGGGAGTGGTGAGCTCACTCTTAATCCCAGTATCTCTACAAAATCTTACAAACTCTTTTTAGGTGTATTCTTGTCCATTATTTGACCTGAGTATCTTGATTTTTCTTTTAGAGAGATTATCTATCAAGGCTTTGAATTCCTTGAATTTTCCAAACACTTTGTATTTTCATTTCAAGAAGTAAACCCAAGTCTTGCAAAAATAGTCATCAATAAATGACACATAGTATGCATACCCACTAAGAGAGGTTGATGGCATTGGGTCACATACATCTGAGTGGATGATCTCCAAGACTCCTTCTTCCTTATTGTCACTCTTTGGGAAATGATTCTTTATGTTATTTCCTTGTGAACATCCCTTGCACACGCCTTCATGGTAAACCTATAATTCTAGTAGATATGTAACTACCTTTCTCACATATGGTAAGGCTTTATAGTTTATGTGAGATAGTATTCTATGCCAAAGTTCACATGGACTCTCAGTGGAGCGATTCAAGGCTGCATCCGAGTGACCTTTTAACTTATACAAGCCACTTTCTTTTGTTCAAATAAAAATTTCATATTCTATGGTTTTTCGTTTAGGCCACATAAGGACTTCAACATCTATGAATGCAACCCTGAAATCTTTCTTATCTAAAGATGAGATAGAAAGAAAATTCTTTTTCAAACCTGGAACATATAGTACATCCTTCATCTTCATTGGTGTCCCTGAATTAAGTTTGTAGGTGGACTCTCCCACTCATTTGATACAGTACTGGTAATCATCTCCAAGTGTAAATTTATGAGGAAATTTGTTTTCTGTAAGTCTAGAGATAATTTCTCTTTGACATGTCATGTGCTTAGAATAACCACTATCTATGAGCCAAGTATCCTCTCCACAGGACATTGATCCCGAGAGGGCAGAGAATAAGACACAGTCTTCAATATTTTCTATAATCATGTTTGTGGGTGGCTCATCATATCAATTGCTTGGGCATGATGTCTTTTGTTATTTCTCTTATTGTATTCTTCTCTTCTAGCTAGACAATTCTTAGAAATTTGTCCCATCTTGTCACAATGGTAACATTGATAAGAGGAGAAATCCTTTTCTCTTCTTTGACCTTTCTGAAACTTCTGGAATCTCCTTGGAGGGTGAGATTCCTTATATATGTGGGTATCCTTCTTGAAGTGAGACCTTCTCTTTCCTCCTTTAGCATGAGCATCAAGGATTTGATATTTATCCCTTAGTAGTACTACTTCTTGGTTAGCTACTCTTACTTCTTCTTGAACACATTCTTCCCAAAGACTGTCAAATTGTAGTTTTTCCTTTCTGGCACAAATAGTTTGGATGAATGCATCCCAAGGTCTTGTGAGACCATTAAGAGTTTTCATTATGATTTCATCTTCATATAGTTTCTATCCAATTTCTTCTATCTTTTATTTGAATTGAGAAACCCTGGAGAAATAGTCATGAGCGATTTCTCCTTTTTGCATCTTTTTATTCTTGAGTTGGGTTCTCAAGTTCATCTTCTGGTTAATGTTCCTTCCTTCATACATTTTTGTTAGGGCATCAAACATTTATTTTGTATTATTCTTTGAGGACACTTGAGGTATGAAGTGGTCTTTAATAGAGTCTTCAATGGTTCTTTTGGCCCTAACCATATCCTTCTGGTACTTTTCTTTAGTTGTAGTATCTATGGGTTTTGGTACATTTTCCTTGATAAATCTTGTAAGGTCATTTCCTTCAAGAATGAGTGAAATCCTATACTTCCAGGAACAAAAGTTATCCACACCTTCTAACTTGTCAAAAATCTTGGTGCTTGTAGACATCTTGACATGGAGTTGGGAAAATGACAAAAAATTAAAAGTGCTCAAAAATTAAATCTGAACTTACCAGGAGGTGTGGTTGGCTGAGGGAAGTAGCCTGGTGTAGTTTGTTTTCTGAAAATCCAAATTTTACCCCTTGAAATTGGGCTTGCATAAATGTGGACTAGTACTTCTGGTATTGGTTTTGGTTTTGATCTGAAAATGAAAAGGCTTGAGTCTTTCTTTTAAATTGCAAGTGTAAAGTGTATGTGCATGGGTAATAGGATCAAGTTACAAACACATAAAACTTAATGAGTTTTTACTTAATCATGAACAGTATAAACAGACTTAACAACCATCAAAGTAAACACTTTAAGACAACAAAATGATAAAGTATTTCACCCCTATCTTGGGATACATCTCCTGTTCCATATTCCAATGGATCATTTTCATTAATGCTCAAAGTGTGAAAATTAGTTCTTTACAATGCTCAAAATGAAAAACATATGGCTTCAATGGCTCAAGAACGTCCAAAAACCCCTTGTTGGGCTCTTCCTACACCTAGTTTGGCCAAAACCTAAGTTGGAATCACTTTATGAAAGTTTTTCCCAATTCTTTGTTGTTTGTGCTCCTCCAAAACACACATGTGTGAACTGAACCTGGCTTCTGGGGATTTCTCGTGCCTAAACCCAGTGCAACACAACAACTCGGGTGCATGGACGAAAATGACACATGGTTAGCGAACTATCTCCTAATCAAGTGAAGGTTCTAGTCACATGGCCCACGTGGTCAGGTGCCAGTATAACCTCCCACACTTGTCGGAATAATACTCTGCAAATCCCCATCCGGGTCATATGGAAGTGACATGTGTCTGTGGGTTGACACCTACGGTTCCTCATGCCCCCGGTTACAATGATAAGGGTTATATGGTATGGCCAATACCAAGGGTTGGGGCTTAGCCTCAACCCTTTCTGCATCCGAATGAAACCAAGTTCAAACTTAAAACATAGTTTAAAGGTTAATGGGTAAGGAACACATGGCAAGAAGGTTAGTAGCCCGACCTGCACCAAGTTACTCCCACGCTTGGAGGTTGTGGGTTAAAAACTAGTGGAGTCCAAAAAAAACTTTTACACTAGGGATAAGTGCCATGTGGTATCCCATTTCTAGTCCACATGGCACCATGCCATTTGTTCCCCAAAACACCACATGTCAAAATAGGATAGGTCCACATATCTAATATCAACTCACCATCCACGTCAGCCTCTACCACATCACCACTTGCCACATGTCAATACAATACCATGCCACATAACCACCTCTACCCAATCAAAAATCCATGTCACCCTGCCACATGTCAATATGGTCACCTTGCCATGTGTCAGTATGTTCTATACAGTCAACAGTACATGATGTACGAACTGTACAAAATGTATAGTCAACAAAAATTTTGCTTCTTTGGAAAAGTGGACAGAACATGATATCTCTCGCATACGACGTTTGTTTGAACTCGTTCAAGTTACATTGGGATTTTGAGGACGAGGCCTATGCACAAGTATGTTTTCAAACACTTTCGAATAGTTTTATTTTTTGAGCATATTTTGATCCCATGGATCAAGTTTCTTGATTTTATGGTTTTCTGGTACCAGTGAAAACTAGGGTTTCACTTTCCAGAGGCTATGGCCACTGAAAATTTTCACTCAAGTTGCCAATGAATTTACTAGGTTAGGGCGCACTTCCGTAGATAGCTTTTAGGCTGAAATTTGTTTCCAACAAAAATCCCTATTTTTCTTGTACGACAACAATGGCATTCTTGGTAACCCAGTGAACTATGCTCTATTTAGTCAATATCTGATACCATGTTAAATTTAGATATTCTATTAAGTTCGTTTCAATTTACTAGACAATAATATCATAAGAAGGATCACTGAAAGATACACAATCACAAGGTACACAACATTTATCCTGGGAAACCCTCATGGGGGAGAAAAACTAGCAAAAACTTCCTTAATATAGATTGCCAATACATTTCCAAGATAATAAACCAAACACAAGAGAATATCCAACACAAAGAAATGCGCCTCTCTCTTCTTTCTTCCAGCAATTGGAAACTGTAGCTTCCTTCAAACTTGCGCACTAGATGAGTGACTTGAGTGAGTGAGCTAATGAGGTGCCTTCCACTCTTCACTAAGAAGTCGTCCCTTATTAAGAAGGGGGTGTCTCTTCATGAAGAGTGTGATGTCTCTTCATGAAGAGGGTGGTGTCTCTTCATTAAGAAGGGAGGACTTCTTCACTTAGTGGCTAAAACCACTTTAATTAGGCTCAAGGGCTGACTTCTTAATTAGCATAATATAATTAGGGTTTGACCAATCCACAAAAGGGGATTTATCTATAATATAATAAATCAATAATAAATATAATATTATTTGTAGTTACAATATGTCAACAACCATGTCACTAATTGGAATTTGATTTAGGTTGATCCAGAAGGAGGCTTTCGGGTATTTCTAATGCGTATACTAGATAGGAAGGTCATTGTGGTATTGAAAAATCCCATTGGGAAGGTAAAGGTTCAATGGACATGGTACAACTCTGAAGAAGTGACATGGGAGTTGGAAATGTGTGAGACATACCTACAATTATTTTTGAAGTTTTGATAAAAATTACATATATATGTATACCTACATGGTGATATGAACTAGGGATAGTGCCAAAATAAGGGGGAGTGGAATGTGATACCCTAGTTTTGGAGCCCCTATATTAATAATCTATTTTTTTTTTAATTGATGAAAGGATGGAGTGACAATAAAGTTGAAAATTCGAGATCCTGGCAATGTAATACATTGAATATTAATAATAAAAATGCATCGTTGGTTGCAAGATGAATAAGGACATAGTCACATGGGGATATAATTCCAAAAGAGAGGGGGATAAAGGGGCCAAGCCAATTTATTATATTTTATTCACCCATCTTGGAATTAGTTGGGAAAAGTGGTTACATGTGCTTCTTGGGAAACCACATGGTGCATTATTGCATGTAATTATATAAATCATGATTTTGGTTGTTGGGGGGTTCCTCAATAATTGTTCCTCATTGAATCTCTATTCCTTCCTAATTTAGTCTTGCTCACTCTTGTTATTATTTTGGCATGGGAATGAAAGAATCGATGTAGAGAGTCATTTATAGTTGGTTGTAGGTATCTATTAGTTAATCCAGAAATAAATCAATGCATGTCTGCATGATAATGATGGAAGTTGTGAAAGAATTATCCACAACTGAGAATCATTATGGTTTCCAACATTGATATTTATTGACTAGTATAACTAGTGTTATGTACCAAATTACCAAAATAGCATAGAGAGAGAGAGAGAGAGAGAGAGAGAGAGAGAGAGAGAGAGAGAGAGAGAGAGAGAAGCAACTAGGCAAAATTTTAGGGGAAAAATTTCACCCATGGGTGAAATGTGAATTTTTTGTTGTTGTAGTTCTTTGTTATGATTCACCCAAATTTTATTTGTTCTAAAATTATGGTTAGAGAATTATATCACACATATTTACAAGGGTGAGGAAAAATATTTGGTTTTCACCCCATGAAATCTAAGCCGCAACCTTCCATTCACCCCCAATTTCTAATATTTGAGATTTTTGGAAGTGATTTCACCATCCCAATTTCCTATAAATTAGGATTCATACTCTCATTCTACCTAATTTATAGGAATGGGGATTTATGGAAGTGATTTCTCCCACCATTTTTGGTGTAAATAGGCTTTTCTACTCTCATTCACCCCAATTTCATGGCGTGGGGATTATTTTAGAGATATATTGCCCTGATTTTTTGGAATAGACAGTTACATGGAACAATTCATCCCTATATAAAGAGAATTATTTCCATTTACCTAGTTATATTTAGATCTAATATAGGATCCCTCCGAAAACATAGTTTTTATATTAAGTGGTCTTTCTTTCTCACAAAGAAAAGTTGTGGAATTTGAATTTTGAATAAGAGACTCCACAATACACCTTGGTACTTCCAAAACCTTGTAAATTGTGCATATATTTATATATATGGACATATATTGTGTATATGTGCATCAAAGATTATTTTAAGGATGTAATTTTATATTAAAATGTAGAAACGTGGGCTAATCTTACTAGTCATTAATATGCAAATTGTAAAATGTTTGGCGATAGATTTGTAAAAATATTCAACTTTTCAAGGATTTTATATTGTTTCTATAAAATTTTGTAGATTTTAAGGTAAATTAGTTTTATTCTATGGAATTTAGGCAAATCGGTTTTAGAAAAAATGGAAATTGGAAAAACTTTTTTTGGGAAAAACCATGGAAAATCAACCCATTTGCGAAATTTATCCCCTAAAATCATCTATGATGTGCATATATATGTATATTTGTGCATATATTTAATTTTCTTCCATTGATCAATATTCCTATTCATGACATGATCTCTTAAGAACTACCTTCCACTTCAATGAAATGTTGAATTGTTGTCCAAACCACTATCAATAGGATCTGATTATTATCCCACTTATTTTTTTCTTGATCTCTCAATTCATGTCGCTTATCATTCCATTTGAATATAATTATTATCTAACATTTGGATTGAAAAAAACTTGAGGTTTTCAAATATTGAATTTTTCTCTTGGAGTATCTTGCTTATGGTCTCTATACACATGGAAATTATGACATTGAAAAGACATATTTTCATTGTTCACATATTGCTTCACCATTCTTGCATTGATCTTCAAGATAATTTTATCAAGAAGTGGTTTGCTGAAAATCATAATGAAAAATTCGAGCATAACTTTTTTCTTTCTTTCTTTAGTAATATTGGTCATGCTTTCATAAAAAGACACACCATTTGCAAGAGTTTTTAGGCTTGAATTATCTTATAATTCTAATGGAAGGAATGATAGGTGAACCTACACCATGCACTTAGAAGGAATCTCATACACGGGGTCAAATCCCATTTCCAATAATTTCAGATACATATCCTTATGTTTCCAAGCCATGTCTCATGAGTCATAGCCTAGCCTAGGGGTGGTATATTTGTTGGATGCCTATGATTGGGTGGGAATTTCTCATATGTAACCAATTTATTAGACTATATTCTATTAAAATATAAGTGTTGTGTCTCTTTGTATGAATTCACAATTGTAAGTTATTTACTTCTATGGAAATGTATACATTTTGTATGACATGTCTATTATTATGTTTAGTCCTAATCATGGGAATTTGTTTCCTTGAAATTTGTTTATCCATGCTTTATTAATTCCCTTGAATTTTTATTATTGTGACTATGCATACTTTTAAACCCAACTGATTTTTAAGGATATGGGAGTTTAATGTCATGTTTAGTTGCTACCTATCCCATGGCTGGGTGAGTGTGGGATGGGATCACCACACCTATGAAATTAGATACCAATAATACTTTACCTTAGTACAACTTGTATTAATCATCCATTCTCTTATTCTATGCAAAATTTGCAATTCTCTCAATGTTCAATAAATGGCCCTTGTGTCATCCCATAACTTTTCTTTCATTTATTAATAATTATCCAGATGTAAACAATTGTATTTTATATCCTTTAAAATTTGATGATGTTGTTTTAGATACGTGATCCGACATATACTCGTTTCCTATACACCATTTACGAGCCTGATTTTTAAAATGTTTAGATTTAATAATTTTCTTCATATAATTTCCTACTTAGTGACAAATATAGATATATTCATAGATAGATTAATTAAACATATATTTTCCTACTCAGTGATAAATCTAATATATATATATTCATAGATAGATTAATCAAACATATTCTTTCCTTCTTAGTGATAAATATATGATAGATATATTAATAGATAGGTTAATTAAACATGACTAATATTCTCAAATCTATGCCCTTTGTCCATTTTGCAGTTGCAAAATTCCTTTAGTCCAAAAGGTGACATATTTTCTCACTTGAAGGGCCATTCGAAAGAAAATTCTTAATACTTTTTTCCATTTCAGCTAAGCTAGCAGTTGGAGCTTTAATAAATAATATTTTCATAAAGGATAGACTCAATCAATATTTAAAACCAAAATTACTACTAGGGTTAGATTCCTATTGTCTGTGAAGCTAACCTAATTTTCAACTGATCCAAAATCATTTTCCAGTCACTATTTATATGAATTGTTTTGGATAGTAGGAATCCAACATGTTTGGTATGTAAATCATCCTCCTTGAATCATAATATATGTATAAAATTCCCTTTTATACCCAAGTTTACATTGAGAAAAAATAGCATAATTCACCCTAATAATTTTTTGGCTCGAGGCCTTTTCAAAAATGGAGATAATTTTTTTTTTCTTTGCTAAAACTGGCCTCCCCAAGGATAACATCAACAAATTGTAAATGACAAATTGAACATGAACTAGAGGAGATCTTCATAACTTTGATCCTATTGTAAGATCCTACAATGGAAAGATATTTTCTTAAGGATTCAACTATGATAGTAAACATGAAAGGTTAATGAGGACATCCTTACTTGAGGCCTAGATGAAATTTGTAGGATGGGTAGAGGGTATTTGTACTTCACAGTGGATTTATTCATTTGTTCGAAGTCAATGCATAGCCTCAAAGTTCCATCCTTCTTCTTAACAAAGAGTATTGTTTCTCCCGAAGGTGAAACACTTGGGACTATGTACCCTTTCTTCAACAATTCTTCTAGATGCATTTGTAATTCCTTTAATTCTGGAGTACTCGTTCTGTTAGTATTTTTTGACACTCGAGAAACTCCTGGTACTAAATCAATAGAGAAATATATATCCCTCTTTTGTGTTAGTCCTGGTATTTCTTGGAATACATCCTAAAACTCTTGCAATACTGAATAATATTTAAGACTTGGACCTTTGGAATTTTTTGGCTCCTCCACATGAGTTGCATACAATTGGCATCCTTTTCTAAAACATCTCTTCAGTTGAAGGAAAAAATATCTCTTATAGAAATGGGTTTTGGAATTCCTTTCACAGAGATATGTTTTCCTTATTCATCAAGACATGTAAATGTCTTGTTATGGTAATCTAGGAAAACATGATGCTCGTCCAACCAACCCATTCTAATTAGGATATCATAAGATCCTTATGGTGTGATATTTATATCAATATTAGTATTCACTCCATTCATATTTATTGGACAATATTTGATAGTCTCATTGATCCTTATTTTGGTTCTAGTGGTTAGCTTAATCATACATGATTTTCCAAGATTACTTTTCTCCAAATTAAATCTATCCACTATTTTAGGATCAATGTAACTATGGCTTACTACTAAATCAATTAAAATAGTAGCAGGCTTATTAATGATCTTACCTTCCACCTCAATCATATGGGATTGGTGTTCTACTTGTAAATCATCCAAGGATGCATATATTCTTGGAATAGTTTTTCCAATGTCTTCTACTGTATTAGCCTATTGGATGGTGTACAATTTCCGCATATTGTCTTCTCTGTGAGGGAAATCCTTGTACATGTGATCTTCTTTACATGTCTAACATTTGATTGGTGGTATTCCCATTTTTCCCAAGGAGTCTTCCCTCTTGGATTGATTATTAGCAAGTCGATCTTGATGATTTTTATTAGGATTATTTATGTTGAAAGGAGGTTTGAATCCTTTCCTTCTTTGATCATATTTCCCCTTCTTCTTATCCTTTTAATATTTTTGTAAAGATTATTTTCCCTTTCCTTGCTCATAAAATTACTTATCCTTTATAATGGTCTCTTCCAAAGTTCTAGTCTCATCATATTGAATATTATCTTTATAGAAAGATGAAATTCCACTCATAAACCTATATATATTCAATTTTTCATCCTTGATAAACCCCACATACTTCATCAATCCCAAGAACTTATTCTCATATTCTCCCATGGTAATGCTCCCCAACTGGATTTCAAAGAACTCTTGCATATTATTTTCATAATAGTGCTCTGAAATATGCTCCCGATGAAAATGTCTCTTGAATTTATTCCAAGTGATCCTAGTCTCATCAATGTGCTCAACTTGCTTCAACTGATCCCACCACATAACAAATTTTTCATGCAAATAGTATGTGGCATTCCTAGCTTCTAGGTTAGATGAGTAGTTGTGCAACTAAAAATACTTCTTGATTCCAAGAAACCAGGCTTCAGCTTCATCTTTCCTTTCTCTTTCACCATCAAAGGATGGTGGATTAAGATTCCTATGCTCTCCTTGCAAATTTTCTAACTCATACCTTCTTCTTTGATTCCTAATAGGAGACACTTTTAGAGTGCTCCTTGACTCTTTATATGCATAAAAATTCATCGTTGAGTAAGGAGGTGACTGATGTCTATGACTTCTACTAGAACTTCTTAAGTGACTGGGTTTTGTAATTATCCCTTCTTTCATGATGTATTTAGTATTCTACATGTATTGAGCCTAATCCATTCTTTGATTTCCTCTACAACTGATTTAGGATTTTCATAATTTGAGCATTTATTTGATTCTTCTCCCCCCATGCTCTCATCATCTTCTCATTGTGATCTCTACAAATTTTCATTGACCAAGGAGTATAGTTCATTCATCGATCCTAGACCAGTGGGGTATAGTGAGGGGGATGATATGAAGGAAGAGATGGAGGAACTCCACTAGAGGTTAGAGACCTTACTAACTTGGGTATATGAGCATGGGTGGCATGCCATGGATGACCACAACATAAGTTCTTATGTCGGAGTATGAGTGGAGTGGCGCTCTATCCTACGAAGGGTATTATTTGTGGGGCAGGTGGTGTGGGACCTCAATTCAAGGGACATGATGCCCTTGGCATGTATTGTGCCATATGATGTGGATCAAATACAAGGGGGCCATATGACCCCCAATTTTGTACTTATATATCATGTGATGGTAATGTCAGTTGTATAGTAGAGTTGGACTCAAATTAATACAAATAAATGTTAGTTTTTATTTTTGAATATATAATATGATGGTGGACATATATATACATTTGTGATGATGAATACAAAATGTACAATCTATCGTATGTACTAATGTGCATGCATGATAGTGTATAAATGAATGGAAATGGTTATCTTCTTGTAGATGCATGTGATAAATTCCAGTCTAGGATGTTATTTGCAATGTTGTCTCCAAAATGATTGTGACTTCTAGGTATGTGATTGAATGTAATGGATTGAAATGATCGCACCAAGAGTCGAACACATAGATATTTACTAAAAAAAAATGGGTGGTGCACATGATACACACCAATCAAATATATTACAAGAATTTGGGAATCTAAACAAACATGAAGGGTATAAATGAGTCGATCAAGGGAATAAACTGAAAAACCTATCATTGCATCATATTCATCTTGGTTATTTGTGGAAATTCCAACGTAAAAACCACTAGAATGGAAGAGGTTAAGTATGGTGGTAAATAGGGCCCAATATGTCGAGGCTAGATTGTAGGAAGAACAACTTGCACCATCAGTGTAACTAATGTAGTGGGAGGACAAGGGGTCCATCTGAAAGATGCAATAAGATAATAGGTCAGATGAAATATGTGTATGGTGAATGCAGCTAAAACATCAATGAATATAAACACCATACAAAGAGAAAACAAAATGGGGTACTCAGAGGGGGTTGTGAGGCATGTCCCTGAATAAAATAACTAGTTGAGACTCTGATCTTAAGGGATTAGAAACATGCGATATGTGTGAGGTATGGTCATCGAGTGTAGATGGATTGCAATGCAATGTTGGATATTAAACCATAAGAGTGGTGGCCTCCACATGAGAATCCTCCAACTGGTGGAGAACTTGTAGGGAATCTCGATATTTGGGAATTCAATGAAAATGATGATAATAATGACCATAGTTCTTACATAACACACAAGGGTAGTTTGTATGAAAATACTTGATATGTTTGGTGGTTGGTTTAGGAAGTTGATTTTTCACAATTGGAGTGGAAGAAACAATTTCAAGTTCATCATCATTGTAAATATTTTTCAATTCTCAAAGTTGAGGGTAGTGAAAGATAGGATGGTAAAGTATATCACATAAGGCATAGGGAGGTATAGGCCTCTTTGTGGTGGTATGAGTTTTTTTGGAAGAGTTGGGAGGGTTTTGGGTGGCTTTTCCTTTAGAATTACTCCATTTTTTAGATTTCTTGGGTTTAGATTGGGGTGGGACTTGCAGTGGTTGAGATGAGACCTGGGAAGACCTAGGTGAAAGATCAATAGGGTGAAGTGGATGTGGAGGTGTAGATTATGTAAGAATTTTTGGATACCAGGATGAATAGGAATAGGTTACATGGTTTCAAAGACAAATAGGATCTCAAATCATAATGGGGAAGTGGAGAGGGAGGTGTATCTATTTACCACACTGGAATCCCTAGGGTAAGGTTAGGTAGGGTGAGGGTAGCCATAAGCAGGGTATTGACGATCCTAGTAGGTGTAAACAAGAAGGGTACGTATCCGAAGGGATAATTTATATGTGCTCATTGCATACAAAGTGGAGCGATGGAGCATGGCACCATGCAAGCATTAGATGAGTTGGGCATGGTAACTACAATAGGTGGTCCGTAGTATGCACCTAACAAGCTAGAGTTCTTATATAATTTGGAGTTGATTTTATCAATTGGGGTAATGGTTTGGTCCCCTCCTAAGGAAGAAACCACATTGTCGGGATGAAGTTGGTACTAAGGGTTGTGGTATGTCAACTAATCAATGGTGAAACGTTTCCCATTATGGGGGAAAATTATCTTTTGAAAAATTGACAAGGCCACGAACTTCATGGTACACCTGATGCTATGTCTTAAAAATAGGTTGTAATTCAATGGGGAATCTATGACCTCAACATCGATGTGGATTATTTTTCCCCCTAACTTGATGGGACAATTATGGTAAATTCCCTAGGATTGGGAAGGTTGACCATCATACACTCAAAGGGAGATAGTAGATGGGATGAGGGTGGGGTAACCTATTTATTTCCATACAAGATGCATTTGTATGTACCTTCATCAAAAATGAATATATGGATCTTTTATTTGTTAATGGTTAGGGGGATCTGAAACGAAATAAAAGAGGATAAGCAGAAGGGTTCATATTGATAACTATTGAAGGTGATCATGTAATCATCTGAAGGATCAACAACTCCTTAGGAAGAAATAAAATCATTCTTTTTTGTGGGTCATGTTTGAAGGACCTTGAGGGATGATATGGAAGTGTGTTCCTAAGAGGAACCTTTGGAACCTTTAAAGATATTTCAGTGGATGGATGAGAAATCTATAAAGTCCCTAGGGTCGAGGAAGGATAATTGGGGGGTACAGTCAGTTGTGCCTTAGGTGTCATACCATACTAGAGGGATTGATTAGTGATATTTACATAGAATGAATCCAACATAAGAATATAGTGATTTACATTACCATATGGGTGAGGAGCCAGGGAAGGGGAAGGGGGAAAAAAGTGGACACATTGACTTCCCCACCATACTTAACACCTTCCATCCTAGATCCTCTCATAGTGTACTAAAATTTGATAATGGGTCATGGTCCATTTTGTCATGAGAAGAGGGGATGAAGGCATAGACGTTGATTTCATATGATACTAAAAGAATAATAAAATGATGCTAAAGAAAGAAAGGAATGGTAGAAAAGGACTCCCAAAATAAATTCCAAAATTGAGCTCTACCCTTTGAGTCCACACCCCGATATCAAATAATAATGTTATATCTTGAAACCTTATAAAAGGGGACTTGAAAATATGATAACTGGACTAGTAAAATGGAAGATAAAGGGGTTTTGAAAAATAGTGCCTAATAATGTGGTAAATAAAGAGAAAGTGCACCCTCCACAAAGGCATTCGTAGAAATGGATTAAATGACACCATATCCCATGAAGTAATCCCTAAAACCATATCACATTCACACTTACTCTTGAAGGGTTTTCTCATTTCCTGCTTCCCTCAATACCTATCCCTTTACCTAGGTTCTTTCATTTCCTATCTAGGTGGCACACCTAATAGGGTTGGATGAAGGCCCTCCCATACTTAAACTTGTCAACTCACATGGGGTCCTGGGATGGTGTGATTCTTGAAGGGGATACTGAGGTGAATTGTTTACATGGATTATATCCTAAGTTACAACTTACTTTGCATTCTTTAAGGACTAATGTTTCCTATGAACCTTTCATAACCTTGTATTATACTTTTCTTTGTATTTCCTAGCCCTGAAATGGTTCTTTGAGGGACGTCCTCAACTTGTGCTCAAGATGTTGTGCCTTTATTGTAGGACCTTGGCATATGTAATGGAGAGTAGTGGGTCATTTAGTGAGTCACTACCCTTAAGCATCAACTCTCGCATCCTTTGAACCTTTTAAAATGGACATATGGGATTGGTATGAGTAGATTCAGTCATGATGGTACACATATGGGATTGAAGCCCAGAGGCTAGGACAAATACCCCAAAGCTTATTTTTCACTAGGATCGGGGAAATCATAGAAGAAGATAGTCAAATACATTATAGATATGAGATGAATCTTCCCAATGCCTGGACTCAACACCTAGATCGTAGACATTGGCCCTATTTTGGTGTCGACGTAATCTTCTAGGGATTGATGCAACTAGGGTTTGATGGATACTTGGGGTACCGATGATGGTTGGAACGATTTTGAGCGGGGGAGAAATCATTTTCCCCGACTCCACTTTGGATTAGTGCCACGTGGCCTTTGTATCCCCCCTCCTTTCTTGAGGCTCGACGTCTCAAACCAATGGCTCATTTATAATGTTTTTCCATTTATTACATTTTGTAAATGGATAATGAGGGGTCTACTCCACTTAAATTTGAGAAATTTTCAAATGTGTAGCACTGGCCTCGTATAAGAAGGCTAGTGCTACTTATTTTCATTTCATCATTTTTTTCTCACCATTTGGAGGAGTACTTGTGAAATTTTCAGCCCCTTTGGGGTTATTGTTCTTTATCTCTCATGTTATATGCTTGGAATGGATACCTTATGGACGGTTTGTTGATTTTGGATGCATATTTATGAAATTAGAGTAAAATTCTCTTGTTTCTTGGATGAAGTAAGTAATTTTCTGCAATTATTTGATATGTTGTTGATGTAAATAGTGAGATTGTTATTGTGTTGAAATAAGTCATGTTTTATTGAAACACTAAGAGAGGAACATAAGTGCTTCTTTCTCTCAAAAAGTTTTACTTGTCCAAAATTTGTGAATTTTCCTTGCTAGGGTTAGAACCCTAAAACCCTAAAGTGATATCACTTTAGTATTTTGTCCCTAGAAAATTGATCTTTGACCTACTTGAAGCTATAATAATTTATAAATGATATCTAGGGCCCAAAAGTGATTGCACCTTAGATATCCTTCTCCTCAAATTCTAAAGCCTAAGGCCCAAATGTGCTTTCACATTAGGGTTTAGACTCTACCTCTTGGTTTCAAGTAGATCAATCTTCAAGATTGGATGCATTTGAGGATCCATAGCCCTAGAAAGGAAGTAATCTAGAGGTAAATCTTGTGGTAAAATAAATTGATAAAACCTCTCTTTCAAATATCTCAAGTATTCTACTAACTCTACTAACTCTAAACCTAGCAACCTCACTATACTATTTGTTGTTATAAAATGTTTCTACAACCATATAAAGCTACATTTACTTTTTTCATACACCCATCTAAAGGTGGCTTACCTCACTCAGAAATCACCTCCAACAATTAGATAATATTCCATTGGTTATATTCTTACTTTTCATGGTTAACTATGGTATTTTTGAACACTAATTATTGTTGATGTTACAAATAATTTACTATTGTTGTATGACTATTTATTGCTACAAAATAGTAACATACATTGAAATATATCTTGTCTAGTGTCTAAAGAGTTTGTTGTTGAACACTTTAGCTTGGTAATTGTTATATATATATATATATATATATATATATATGCTGCAAAGTGTTCTTGTTCTAGACATGTATAACATACTGTCTCATAACCTCTTCTTCCTTCTTAGACCTAGACCAACTAACCAGTGATCAATAGAGGGGGTGGTAGTCTTGGCTACTAAACTTTCTATTTGATCCCTTGAGGTCACCATGGAAGCCTCCCTTGTGGCATACCCCTTCCATCACTAAAATGAAAAAATATCTTATGAAGGTGACATCGGTAGTTTCTTCCATTATTACTCAAGATTTGGTGATCTTGTGGTGGGATTTTCACAAGCACAAATATTGCGATAACAATTTCCGTAGACATGTGGTGTGGAGGGGTTGATTCTTCCTCTACTTGGTAACTAGTTTGGCTCCTTGGATTTGGTTGGGGTCAGGATGGTTTCCCCTAGTATTGGGGGTTGGTTTCTTGATTCCTTGGGGTCCTTGGTTTTGGTTATTTTTCTTCCCCTTCCTCTTATTTTCCCCTCTGTTTTGGTTTGGAGGAAGGGGGGAATTTTGTTGCGCATATACTTAACCTTATGGAGGAAGTGCAAGTGGACTAGGATGGGTTGAGGGCACACTTTTAGGTGGGGTAGATGTGGTTGGTAGTGGACCAAGAAAGGGGTAATAAGGATTGGTTGTAGCCCCATAAGAGGGATTTCCACATGTGTGATGCTTGGCATGGTGAGGAGGATGGACATGCGGTGCAGGATAGGAGGTACTCATGCTCATCTGAGATGAAGCACATGACTGGTCCTGAGGTGGGGTTAACTATCCGTAAGGAGTGGGGGACCACTATTAAGCCCTAATATTGGCTCATTACCCCTTAATTGGGGCATATTATATTAGTAATTTTATTTTATTTATGTCGAATTTAGGCCATTAGTTGTAATTATACCTCCTAGTCTCCTATATATACCAAGGAGACATTTTCATTTTGAATCATCTTGTACTTGAACATTTAAGTGGGGTAAAAGAAGGTTGCCCCCTCGAAGAGGATTATTATCTGAAATTATCTCTTTTTCAAGGCATTGAGTACTTTTTCTAAGGTTTTTCTATGCTATATTGATATTTGGTTCTTAACATATGGTATTAGAGCTCAAGGTCTTGGGGTTTTGCTGCTACATCTGAGACACCTTGGAATTTTTTCTATAACTTTTTTTATACAACGTTTCAAAATGAATGGCTTGGAGGATATTTAATAGAAGGATCAAGGTACGTTGGGTTGAAAATTCATCTCTTGATTCCTTATACTTTCTGAGATACAACCTGTACAAGATAGGGTTCTGGAATCATCCTGAATTGAGCCATTGCGGAATTTTCGCTATAAAACATTTTCTGTAATGTTTTAGACCCTGAGCTACATAGTCTATTCACAGAAATTAGTAAGGTATCCGTGGGAAAAAATTTAGCTTATGGGCATCTTAAATTTGTAGATACACCCTGTGTAAGATAGGGTATCTGACTAGTCCTATTGACTAGTCTCAAGAAGGTGTTCTAGGTAAAACAATCATAAATTCTTCCTAGAGTATCCAAATTGAGTGGGAATGGTTTCATTGGATTGTGAACAGTCTGTAGTATTTTTGGTACGAGTTTCAGAATTTATTTCAATTATTTTGTGTGGGTCATGCTATACAAGTGAGATCTCTTGGAAAGGACAAAAATCGACAAGTTGTGGGGAAGTTACCGTAAATTCCACTTGGCACATCCAGTTTTGATCAGACCTGTGGAATTGCAGAAAACAAATATTAGAGAACTACATAAAAGAAAGTTTCATACCCATAATGGCCAAAACTTGGGAGATACAATAGAAGAAAGATTGTCTAGCAGAACCACCTCAAAATCAAGGTTCAAAAGTGATACTTAGCCAACATGCCACCCAAAAAGGGAACTTATACACCAAATAAGCTTCCAGACAATCCTACTTGGACTCTTGATGAAGGTGAAGAAATGCGTAGGGACATAAATGATTTACAAAAGAAGATAGTAACAAAATATGGACTACAAGAGATGATGGAGGGTTTATAAGGGGAGATTATGGAAGTATTGAAAAATTTTGCAACAGAGAAGACACCTGAAAGTGAAAATGCATCCCATGAATTCATGATGAGGACACAAGGAAGGTGAATCGAGAATGGAGAAACTCCAACTTTGGTTTTAAGACCAGCCACGTTCCTAAAATCGATATGAGGAAGTTTGATGGAAAGGAACCAATCACATGGATACTTCAGATGGAGCAATTCTTTGATCTCCATAATGTGCCACATACACAAAGGTACAAATTGCTTCTTTATATTTAGAACCTGATCAATTTATATGATATCGATGTCTTTGTTCTCACAAATCACTCGTCACTTGGAAAATTTTCATGAAATAAATGATAGCACACTATGAGGATACAAGGAGCAATACCTTCTTTAGCCAATTGATAAATCTCAAGCAAAAGGGTTCAGTTACCGAGCACATTGAGAAATTCCAAAGATTGAATATACAGGTAACCGATATTCCAGATGAACACTTGATTGATGTATTCATGGGAACTTTAAAGGATAAAATTCAATATAAGGTTCACCTTTGGGAACCCAAATCATTGGAGAATGCATTTAAGATGACAAGAAATGTTGAAAGTAAAAATATGGCTATGGCTACTAGAAGGACCAATCCTAACATCTATAGAGAGAACAATGCTCCTTCTTCTAAAACACCTCAACCTACAAGGTTGACACCTCAACAATTGGAGGAAGGAAAAGAAAAAGGTTTATGCTTTAATTATGAGAGAGAGTACAGTAAGGGACATAAGTGTGGTGAGAAGAAATTATTCTACATAGATTGTGAAGAGGAAGAAGAAAAATAACAAGAACCATCTCAATATGAAAATGTAGAAGCAATTTCATCTGAAGAATTGACTCCCACGATATCGTGTAATGCATTGGATGGAATTAACACTCCTCAAACCCTCAAGATCGAAGGATACATCAAAAAGAAAAAGGTAATAGTCCTAATTGATTATGGCAGTACTCATAATTTCATTCACTATAAATTAGCCAAAGCTCTCAATTTCTTTGTCTATCTAGTGCCATAGTTTCAAGTAATGATTGCAGAAGGAGGAACTATCAATTTCTTAGGAAAATGCAATAAGATCAATCTTACTATGGGGGAATATGTAATGAATAGTCCAATGATTTCTATACCCATGGGTGGTGCAGATGTTGTACTAGGAATCCAATGGTTACAATCATTAGGA
>JASDQU010435508.1:0-10812 GCA_032191745.1 Picea mariana | reverse complement strand
TGGCTCATTACCCCTTAATTGGGGCATATTATATTAGTAATGTTATTTTATTTATGTCGGATTTAGGCCATTAGTTGTAATTATACCTCCTAGTCTCGTATATATACCAAGGAGACATTTTCATTTTGAATCATCTTGTACTTGAACATTTAAGTGGGGTAAAAGGAGGTTTCCCCCTAGAAGAGGCTTATTATCTTAAATTATCTCTTTTTCAAGGCGTTGAGTACTTTTTCTAAGGTTTTTCTATGCTATATTGACATTTGGTTCTTAACACCCACCATAAGGAGGGACATATCTAGTAGGTATAGGTGGTGGTGATGGTGGACATGATGGAGAAAAATATCCAATGATACCATTAGTTGCATGGAAGGTTCCTCGAGTTCTTGAGTCACGTGATAAAGAACAAGGGGAATTAAGGAGGATGTTGTACAAATATCGAGACTGAGTGTAGATCAATACATACTTCTATGCCTTCTAGATGGCCTCTTCTTCATTCTGAGGCAATGTCATGGAGACATCCTTGGTGATGGGAGGTAGGAGGGACTTTAGGAAGAAATACTTCAGGAAATTTCAGCAAACTTGGCTTTTCACAAGCCACATTGTTTGCACCACTCATGGATGTGGTATGAGATGTGGGTGACAGTGTTTTGAAGACATGTGGTAAGGATCTTAATTCCCAGGACATGGAAAATAAGAAATTGGAAGAAGTTGATGAACACCTTCATTATGGACTTGAAATTATGGTGAGAGTTCCCTGGTTGGTCAATGTACCACTTTGCAGTGGCACCCATCAAGGTACTTTGGAAAATATGAAGTCTGATGGAATCCTCCATGATGGAGTTCGATGAACACCATAGGTGGAAGGCCATCACATGGGTGGATGGGTATTCTCCTAACTTTCCCTTAAGCTTGGAGATTTTGTAAGGTAACTTGTTGGGTATAGGAGGTCGGTTGGGATCATGATGAATGGGATCATCGATCAATTAGTTAAGTTTAGGGATACTCAATATAGCCATAAAATAAAGGAATTTGGGGCAATTCTTTCCATGGGGGAACTAGGAGGAGATGGTCTTGGTGAAGGATGTAGAGAGTGAGAAATAGATGCACCAATACCTCACAATGGGGATAGGGTTTTGGAATCTAAGGAGAAATAACAAGAGTAAGGGTCAAGGTGGGGGACCCTGATTAGTATAATTAAGACGAGAGAACACCTTAAAGGAACTCAGGGAAAGGGCCTTTCACCCTGCGAGGTTGTCTCTTTGAGGGAGAAATGGTGTTCAAAGGTGAGTTTCAAATTGTTGTTATGTTTTGGTTATGTGGTAAGTTTGTTTATGTTTGGTTTGAATGTTGTAGTTAAATTTTTTATGTAAAAAGAAATGCTAAAAAATGAACAAATTTAAAATAAAGTTTGTGAAATAACTTACTACTTAAAAAAGTAACCAATTCAAATGTACTAGGTGCAAACCTTTATTTTTGAATGATAGAATGGGTGTTTCATGTAATATACCCATTTTCAAACCCCAAACTAGATGTGTATTTTAAATATAGTATGTGGTCGAGAGCCAAGCAATGTATATTGTAAATGTGATGTATGGCCGAGAGCCAATATGTAAACAATGTAAATTGAAATATAATGAATGAAATGTCTCACCATATGTAGACGAACACAAACATAGATTGGGGGATAAGTATCCACAAAATAGGGTAGGGGTCTAGGGGGGGAGTTACCCATATCTATTAAACAAAAACTCATTTCCTATTTTTTCTCTAAATTATCCTTTCCATAAACTTTCCATTAGTTGTTAAGTGTTCTAGAGCCCAATCATTGAATTCACATAAGATGGTTGGTGTGAGACTCCCTTCCCATAGTTATTGAGAGCATGGGGGATGGGTACAATCAGTATGGGGTAGAGTGAAATTCAGTCAAGCAAGATAAATATAGAAAATCTATATGGTTCGGAGACCAACTTTTGCACATTCACGTTTTTGCATAGAGAGTTATTTTTACATGGAGTTTTTTGGCCAACAATGGATTTCTGAGTGTGGGAGCTTGTAGGAAGTTGTTGTGGACATGTTTGGATGCTATTTGGAGCTATTATTTTGATGGATAAAGAGTTTATGTTCCTAGGAATGACGATCTATTCAAAATTCATCCAAGAAGCATGTGTTTTGGCTATTGGGAGAATTTGTGTTGCAGTTGTAGAATTCATGAAGTCTCATCAAGAAGAATTAATGTCCAACCTATGATGGAAGCCATGGAGGGGAGTGGAAGGGATTGAGGTACTATGATTAGTGAAGGGGGATTCCATCCCTTGGGTTGTGTAGGTTGAGGTGAAGAGTTTTGGTGGATTCAAATTAGCTAAGATTTTAATTGTTGAAAGTGGGACATTAGCTAGCCTTAGGGACCTTTGTCTCTTGTGGATTCATAGCCCCAACTCGGGGGTTCCTTTCTATTGATAAATATAACAACAAGGCTATGGTTGGGAGTAATTTTTGTCCTCTGTAGCGGGTTTCATATTTTCATAAGATAAGTGTTCTTATATATTGTGATTAATTGTGTTAAATGTTGATATATATTTGTTGTGCATCTACTCTGAGTTATCTTGGTTAATGTTGTTTTTTGTGAGAAGAATTGTGCATTTAAATACCTATTTATATTTTTGAATGTTGTTTTGTGTTATTTAGTTGTTTCTATGCATAATTGAGCAATTGTATTTATGTTTTTATTAAGCACGAACAACTAAATGGATTTGTATTTCATGTTGTGTTATTTTCCGCATTATGATTTGGTATCTGAATTTTTTTAGAGAGTAATTATAGAAGTGACATGACCCAGATGGGGGTTGGGTACATTAAAAAGTGGTATCAGAGCTATTGGTTCAACACTGGACCCATATGGGCCAAGAACTAGTGCAAATCTGGGTAAAATTCATTGCTATAGATTTGTTTGTGGTGAAATTCATGAAAAATGGGATAAAATCATAGTTGAATCCCCTAATTCGTGGTCAAGATTCATGTTATAATGAATCATAATTGTTTAAGAGAATTTAATAAAGTTAATCTACATGTTGCAAAGCCAAATTCGACTTGGAATGGTTGAATTTTGAGTTTTAATGGTTGGTGTAGAGTTACAGGTAGTTTGGCGAATCGACAATTGATATCTCTTTTTATCTTGATATTGATGATTGAGATTTGTCATGATAAATTTAAAAATCCATAAGGTTTGGACATTTTTAAAGGTTGATCAAATCAATGGCTAGGATTCATTTCATGGATTTTTTAAATGGATCAGATTGATGACCTATGTTCATTTCGACTGCTGAGGATATGGAACAAAATTAAAGTCCAGCATCATCTTGAGTAAGAGATCAACGACCTAGATTCACCTGGATTTTGATAAAAAAATGTTAAGTATTGAACTTCCCCAACTGAATTTGCCAATGGTTGAATCAGTAAAATTTGCAGAGAGTTTTAAATTTCTGGGAGAACTCACCGATAGTTGATGGTCAAATTGACGAGTTTTTCAAAGATTTGAATTCAGCCAAAAGAAGTCTATGACCGTTGATGGTCGACGAATTGGGGATCAAAAAAATTTGGCCAAATTTTGTTAGTTTCAAAGTTTACCAACGAAACTTGTTGATGGATAATGTTCAGGGATTGACAGGATTTAATGAAATTTTCACATGTCCATAGAGGATCATCAATTGTCAATGGTCAATGAATCAGGGATCGACATAATCTGATGAAGGTTTCATGTGTCTAGGGGGATTGTTGATCATTGATAACCAACGAATCGGGGATCGACAGATTGTGATGAGATTTTTCATTTTTCCAAGAGAAGTGGTCAATCGTCGATGAAGGAAAAGAGGATTATGAAATCATCATCCACATGTCATGCCACATCAAAATCTATGTTTCATTACATGTCACCCAAGTTGACACCTTAGGATGACATGTCATTCCACATCACCCAAGTTGAGACCTTAAGATGGCGTGTCATGCCACAAAAAAATCCATTTGTCAGGCCACATCAGTAGTTGCCACATCATCCTAGAAGTAGTCAATGGTTGGTGGTGAGGTCGGTTTATTTGGGGAAGATGTTTCAACAGTCATCGAGGATCATCGATCATCGATAGTTAGTGAGGCATTTTCATTTACCAACAAAGATCATTGACCGCTGCTGGTCGATTTAGCAGTTTGGGAAAGTAGCCATGCATGACTAAAGGAAAGTGTCGATCCTCAATCAATCACTGTAGTCAAATCAATAAATCAGAATTCATGCGATTTGAAATGGAAAGCTCAAATTTAAAGGGTTGCTAAAGTAGTAAAATAGTGAATTTTATGTAAAATTTTCTAAAAGTTTCATATTTTTGAAGGTCGTCAACTTGCGCAACATTTTTGAGGAATAAAATACCTTTTTAGGTAATCTAAACCCATGAGAATAAAGTGTACCAATGTACACTCTATATCTACAAATCAAATGAAATAACTCAGAGAGAGTTATCCAATTAGATGAATGGTTCGTAAATCGGAGCTCGTATGAGAAAGTTATAGGAAAAATAGTAAGGGTAAAATTTTGGTACCAAATTTACTTCCAGAAGGTATAACTCCATTCTCAAAAGTTTGTTTGGGACAAAGGAGTAGTCGATGGAAAGCTTATGACCCATAGAATCTAGTGGTGGCATCAGAATTGGGTTATGGGTACCTGAAAATGTGTAGGAAGAGAAATAAGACACATGTAACATATAGAGATAAATTGGGTAAAACAGTCAAAACTTCTTCGAACCATAACTTTCAGCTCGAAGCTCGGATTTGAGAAAACGAATAGTCGTTGGAAGTTATTAAGGATTAGAAGACATTAGTCAATCTATAATTTTGAATTAGGAATTATATTTTCTCAAGAAGTGATAAAGGATTGTTATAGTAGTAAACGAGTGGAAATTGTAGCATGTGGATGTTGTAACTTTTCTCTCAGAACATAGATTGAGGCATGATTGCAATGATTCAAAAGTTGTTTTGGGGAGGAATGAATTTAAGGAATCCAGTTCTAGAATAATTCATTAATATTTTTCATAATGTTAAATGAAGAATGACCTGTAATCTAATTAATAAATATTTTACAATATGCTTAATTTTAACAACAATTATTGCATGCACATTCTTTCAGAATTAGAGATACATAAAAGCATACCTTAGTTCCTATATGAGAACTAGTTATATGGAGGATGTTCAAGGATCTTACAACCATGAAGAAGAATTTATAGGTATGCATGTCAACATGGGTAATGATGAGACTGACTATAATGGAAGAAGAGACAGGCATGATCATGTAACTATGAGAAGCCTGCAAAATGAAGTGTAGATATAAAGGGCCGATAATGAGTGGATCATGAAGGATCAATAAGGGATACTTCAAATCCTGAATATGATACAGAAGCAAGTCAAAGAATATTTGAGCACAAGGAAAGAAGCTAGTGCCAAGAAAGTGGAGGTGTTTATGTATCATGATAGGGGGGATGATCATGGAGGATATAGATGACCAATGAGTATTAGCAGGCATCAACATCATCATTCCCCAGGACATTCGAACAAAAAAACATATGAACGTTCTAGTTCGGTAAGAAACCAAAGTATATCTCTCGTCAGACATCAGAGAAGGAGACATGGATCAAATATCTTTCAAAGGGAATTAAGGAGAATCAAGCCACCATCATTTGATGGAGAAAATAAGGAAGGTGAAGATGCAAAAGGGTAGTTTCTGGGAATGAGGAAATATTTCTAGTTGCATAACTACTCATAAAATGTAGAAGCCAAAATTGCACTCTACCACTTTCAAGGAAAGACATCTATGTGGTGGGATGAACTAAAGCAGCTTAAGAACCTTGATGAGAAAATAATTTCTTTGAAGCAAGTCAAGAAATATTTTCAATAGTAGTACTTTTCAGACAAATATTATGACAAGAATATGCAAGAGTTATTTGAACTAAAACTTGGGAACATGACCATGGATGTTTATGAGAGAAATTTCTTGGAACTTCTCAGGTATGTAAGCTTCATTAGAAATTAGAAGGTAAAATTTAGAGGTTCCTAAGTGGATTTCCATCCTTTTAAAAGGATAAAATTCAGTTTGATGAGCCTAAGAGTTTAGAGTAAGTCATAAGAAAGGTCAAGTATTTGTATGAAAAGAACAAAGGAAATCAATCTTTCCAAAAGGCTTGGGATGACAAGAAGAAAGGAAAGATGGATCAAAGGAAGAAAGGATTCAATCCACCTTTCATAAGGAATAGATCTCAATAATATCATCCAGGGAAACCAGCTCAAGCTGATCAAAAAATGATAGAGTCCTTGGAAAAGAGGCCAAGAAAACAACCCATAAAGTGTTGGGGATGTGAAGGATATCAAATGTATAAATATTTTCCTCACCGAGGAGATAAGAAGAATATTTTTCATTATGTCAAGAAGGACGAGATGGTAGAGGATGTGGGAAAAATCATTCCAAGGATATATGCAGCCTTGGACAATACGCAAGTAGACTATCAATCCCACATGATTGAAGTAGAAGGTAAGATTGATAATCAAACCATAATTATTTTAATTGACTCCAGAGCTAGTCATAGCTATATATATCCAAAGATAATTGAAATATTTAAATTGACGACATGTAAGCATGAAAATTCTTGGTTAGTTCAAATAGCTACGAGAAGCAAGATAAGAATTAATGAGCTTGTTAAAGAATTCCCTATAAATATGAATGGAACTAACACTAAGCCAGATTTGAACATCACACTGCTTGGGTCTTATGATAGCTTGATTGGTATGGATTAATGGCTATAAAACCATCGTGTTGTTTTATATTGTTATAACAAGGTGTTCACATGCCTTGATGAGGAAGGGACTTCAAGGATGGTGCAAGGTATTCGAAGGCTTATATATGTCCGAGGTATTTCAGCATTGCAGTTGAAAATAAGTTTTAGAAAAGGGTGTCAAATATATGTAGCCCATATGGAATATCCAATAAAGGATAAGGAGCCAAGTATCGAATATTATCTAGTAATGAAAGATTATGAATATGTGTTTGAGGAGTTGACATGATTTCCACCAAAGAGGGATATATATTTCTCAATTGACTTAATTCTTGGAGATACCCATGTATCTAATACTCCCTACAAAATGAGAACATGAAAGATAAAAGAGTTGAAAATGCAACTAGAAGAGTTGTTAAAGAGAGGGTACATATGCCCAAGTGTTTATCCTTGGGATTCCCTAGTTCTTTTTTTCAATAATAAATATGGAACGATGAGGTTATATATTGAATTCAAACAACTGAACATGGTTACAATCAAGAATAAATAACCTTCACCAAGGATTGATGATATTTTTTATCAGCGGAAAGGAGAAATCATATTCTCCAAGATTGACTTGAGGTCAAGATATCATCAAGTGAGAATCAAATAAAAGGAAACTAACAAAATTACCTTTAGGACAATATATGGACACTATGAATTTGTGGTGGTGCATTTTAGATTGACAAATGAACCAACTACATTTATGTGTCTAATGAAAGGGGTGATCACATATTTCATGGATAAGTTTCTAATTGTATTCTTGGATGATATTATTATCTATTTCAAGATAGAAGAAGAACATGAGAAACATTTGAGGATGGTGATACAAGTGTTGATAGAGAACTAATTGTATGCCAAATTGAGTAAGTCAAGTTTTATCAAAAGAAGATCCATTATTTGGGTCACATTGTTTCAGAAGAAGGAATAACGGTGGATATAGAAAATATTGAAGCAATCAAAATTTGGTCAGCGTGAACAAACATTTTGGAGGTTAGATCATTTATGGGTCTAGTTGGTTATTATAGGAGATTTGTTGCAGGATTTTCCAAAATTTCACACCCAATAGCATATTTTCAAAATAAAGGATTAAATTTTGAGTGGAGTGCCAAGTGTGAAGAAAATTTCCAATGCTTAAAGGATTTGTTAGCCAGTGCACCTATTTTGAAAGTTGAAGATCCAGATGAGGATTTGTTTGTGTGCATAGATGCATGCAAGGAAGGGATCGATGGAGTCCTTATGCAAAATGGACATGTAATTTGTTATGAGTCCAAAAAATTGAACGAACGTGAAATAAATTATGCCACACATTACTTAGAGTTAGAAGTTATAGTACATGCCTTAAGGACATGGAGGCATTACCTCCTGGCTAGAAAATTTGAGTTAAGGATAGACCATAGTGGTATGAAATATCTGTTTGAACAACCAACACAAAATGATAGGAAAACTAGATGGATGTAATTTATTTGTGAATATTGCTTTGTTATCAAACACATAAAGGGAAAAGAGAACAAGGTGGTCGATACACTCAGCAGAAGGGTGCATAAAATACATGCTAAAACCATTAGTATGTATAGGACATATTTAAAAGATAGCATTCTAGAGGTTGTAATAGAATATCAACATTATGTGCAAGTTAAATAAATCTTATAGAAGAATTATATAAAACATAAATGTAAGGATTACAAGATGGAAGAGGATGGAATCCTCTTATTTTGGAACAAATTTTATGTTCCCAATTCTCGGAAATTGAGAAATTTAGTCCTAAAGGAGATGCATAATGTTCCATATGCTGGACATCCAGGATATCAGAAAACTATTACAACTGTAAGAGGCCAGTATTTTTGGCCTATTATGAAGAAATATTTCCTTGATTATTTGGCTAGATGCATGGATTGTCAGAAGGTAAATTTTGAGCATAGACACCCAACGAGATTGATGCAACCATTTCCCATTCTTGAATGGAAATGGGAATTTGTTACTATTGATTTCATTACTAAATTTCCAAGGACAACTAGGAAACATGAGTCCATCATGGTAGTGGTGGAAAAACTCACAAATTCTACATATTTCATTATGGTAAAAGTAACTCATAAGGAAACCAATATTGTAGAAATTTACATGAGAGAAATTACTAGGATACATGGTGTGCCTAAGGCAATAGTGTTAGATCGAGATCCCAAGTTCACTTCTAATCTTTCGAGGGGGTTGTTTAAGGGATTTGGGACAAATTTAAATTTCAGTACAACATATCACCTAGATTGAGATGGGAAAACTGAAATAACTAATCAACTAATTGAAGATATGTTGAGAATGTATGTAATGGACAATCCTTCTAAGTGGGAGGACTATATCCATTTAGTTGAGATTTCATACAACAATGGGTACCAGGAATCATTGAAGATAAGCCCATTTGAAGCATTGTGTGGAAGAAAATACAACACACCAATAAGTTGGGATAACCTAGTAGACATAGTTGTGATTGGGCCAGAGTTATTAAAGGAAATGGAAGAACAGATGGTAAAAATCAGACAAAATTTAAAAGTTTCGCAAGATCGGCAGAATATTTATGTTGATAGAAAGAGAAAAAATAGAGAATTCAAAGTGGGAGAGAATGTGTTTTTAAAAGTTAAAGCCAAGAGAATCTCGTTGAAACTAGGAAGTTGCTGAAAGTTGGTGGAAAGATATTGTGGGCCTTTTGGCAGGGTCCACATAGGACTGAGAGCATGATAAATGAAATCCCATGTTAGGCCCTCATTCCCCTAGGTGAAGGCTTGACCCCTTTCCCAACATCAACTTGTTGTAGAGATATTGTAGTGGGTATAGGTGGCTATATAATAATTTACTCGGAGCCTAGTGCAACATGGTATCTTTGTTGCATTATATCAACAGGAGGTGTATGTCAGTGAAATTGATAGAGGGATCAAAGCTTCATCCCATACAATAGAGTTTAGTGAGGAGAGGGAACATGCACATAGAATTTGTCCATGTGAACCTCATAGATGCTCGCGTTGTGGGTATACTTGCTATGTGCGTATTGAGGCTAGTGGAAAATGGAGATTCATAGAGGAGGTTAGTATCTTAACCACCTCTATTTTATTCATCGTTATATATTTATATAGTATTATCTATATTTATATCGATATTTTATTGTATGTTTTATTGTATGTTTTTTTGCAGTTGCTACACCCATGTAGTGGACCCGTTACACCCATGGATGCATCATTTTCTATCTCCACCTATGCTACAGCAGTAGAGGCATCCTGCTCAATCGATCTACCCCATACACAAGTATCTGTCACATTTGATAAATTCACCATACTGATTTCTTTATTTTATGGCATCCTCAAATTTTTAATGTTCTTTTGTTTCTACAGGTTGTGGGACCAATTGATGTTGAGAAATGTCCATCCGGGATGGATAAGTTACCTACATCATAGGTATCAAGTGTATATTTAAATATCATTTAAATCTCAAATCTATTGTATTTATGTTGTTGAATTTTACTATTTTGTGCTAATATTTCAATATTATTAATATGTATGCATGATGCTAATATTTTTTCTATTTTTAGTACTAGTCCTCTCCCTAGGCACCTGCCCATAGTTTTTGAGTTACCATACTCTAGGAAACGTTTTCTTCCATCACTTGTACATTTTGTGGGGTTCCATCATCACCCACCCCCAACATATTTATTATTCCATGCATCCTCAATGGATGCACCCATAGTCCACCCATCCACACCACCTATTCCATCGCATACATATAGAGTGGATGCACCCATATACCACCCACCCCCACCATGATTTCCATCTTCTCCATCCATCGAGGATGCCACATAGAGGTTTCCTCGAAGCAGGTTGTGTTGGACAACTGAGAGGGGGGGGTGAATCAGTTGTTACCGTGCTTAAACATTTATGCTTCTTTTAAACTCTTTGCAGAAACATTGAATGATGATCACAATAATGCA
>JASDQU010435507.1:94055-110091 GCA_032191745.1 Picea mariana | reverse complement strand
GGTTTTGGGCATGGGGGGCAGGATATCCTTACGGTATCCTGGAGCTAGGGAGACGGATAGGCTGCTCCTAGCTGGCAAGGAGGAAAACTCGGTTTTGGGCAGTTTTTGACACAGTTTCAACTTCAGCAAAGGACATCCAGATCAATAGGGAAATTAGCATCAGGAAGAGGTAATTCATGTTATTCTGTTAAGTAATTCTTATTTTGTGATGAAATTGTTGTTCTTTAATTAATTTAACATGCTTATATGCTAAATGAAAGAAATTATTGTGTCTTGTTGTGTAAAAGTATTCTTATGGGTTTCAATTTATGAAGTTTAATAGACTTAAACTAATTTGGTCCCTACAATGTCACCTCAATGGGGAGGTTCTTTCTATTTAGGGAGGTTAACCCAAGGGAGATGTCCCTGGTAACCTAGGGTTTTGAGGAGGCAAAGGTATAAAGCTTAAAGTAGAAGTTCCTCCTCACAAGTTACCACCAAGGTCAGATAGTCTGGCTAATTAGCCAATAAAGAAGTGTATGCCCAAATGAAAACACCTTCCCGGAACAAGACAACAATAATACAATATATATGCAGGCTATAACTCAATGGGTTAGTACTTCATGTAATTATCTAAGATCAATGAGATCAACGTTTTATCAATATAGCAATGGAAATGTATCAATTCATCAATAACTATTGAGATGATGTAGCTAACAATGTATTTATTCAATCATTTACTCAATAAATGCTTTCAACCATCATCTAATTGCTTATCAACAAAATTTGCTGCATCAATATGGAATAACCAAGTGTGATGTCATCCTAGTTAGGGTTAGTTTAGTTAGTTAGGGTTTCAAAAATTAAAGTTTTGAGAGTTGTTTTGAGCACTATCACTTCAACGTTGTGTGTCTAAGATCAGTGCCTAGGGGTAGATGGAGTCAATTAAGGAGAGGACACAAGGTTAAGGGATGAAAGGATAATGACAAGAGGGAAGGGTTCTAGAGTGTTGTAATGGCAGGGCCCTAGAATCAAAACCCTAGGGGAAAGAGGCTCACTCTGGTGTTGCTTAAGCAAGGCCTCGTGCTCTTTCCTCCTTCCTTAGGTCAAACTTGGAAAAACAGATAGCATAAAAGATAAGTTAAATCAAGAGGATGAGGTGAGGGAAAGTGTTGCAATGGCAAGGCTTTATCACCAAACCCTAGAAGATGGACGACCCTAGGTGTAGATAACCTAGGCCTAGGATGCCACCCCCTCTTTAACCTTTAAAAATCAAAGCTAGCTTAAGGGAAGATGTAAGAAGAGTGTAGCAAAGGCTAGGCTCTATCTTCCTTCTTCAATGGCTGAAAATTTCTCTATAAGGGGACATGAAACAAGGACCTACTTGTGTGCTTGTCACCTAGGGTTTTAAATCAACAAATTTATAAGTAAATGAAAGAATGTAAACCTACAACCATTCAATTAAGAATTTTTGCAAGAAAAACACTTACATATCACTTACATATCATGATCTTTCCCAAAAAACTTCTAGCACTTGTCACAAGATCTTGAAAAATAATAAGAATCACGAAAGATTGAAGGCCAATAGTACCCTTTCCTGATAATTTTAAAAGCAATAGTTTTAGCAGAAAAGTGACCTCCTACATGAATAACATAATTTCAAGATCCATGAGTCTCTTGTAACAATTTATGTGCTTCCTCATTGTTCACGCAATGAGGTAACATACCATCGTTAGATATCCTAAACAAGAAGTCTCCTATAATGACGTATCTAGAAGATTCGAGATAGAGCCTTCTTCTTTGATGGGTATCTAAGTTATCTGGACATATTTGATTTTTAAAGTAATACACGAGATATTTATAACAAGGATGTTCAACCACCAGAAGGATTTTTGATCCAGGTAGATATCAGTGGCCACCCACCTTTTCCAACTCGCTCAAAACATTTTTTTGACAATTTTGGCAATTTACTATTTTTAGCAGTTTTTAACTTCTGAGGCCATTTTGAGGGCCTAAATGAAGGTTTTTTGGGATCGAGCTTCTCAAATATAGTTTAAGGATTTGATTGATCCCCAAAAATGAATCTCCTCTATGATATCTTTCCATCATGCTATCGTGCGCCTAAAACAAAGATCGTATGCAAAAGTTACGACCCCGGGAAGTTGATGAACTAACTTACCCAAACGGGGCCCACATGACTTTTGGCATTTCATCTCCTAGGGTTAGGTTTTTGGAATTCCTATTTATTGTAAAAATGCCTTCAGAGCCTCATTGTAATATTCTTGCGAATGAGCACAACCATCACATCTCTTCTTAGAGATAATCTGCCACCATTCCATCAAGCTTGTTTTTTGCTGCATTTTACAGTTTCATCTTATTTCCTTATTGAATAGAAAATCAGTTTTACGATATCTCTATTATTTTTTGTTAAGCATATTTTAATAATTTGTATTCATTTCATTCTCCTCATAAAATCTGGATCAATGGTATCAGAGTGGTCTACTCCTTATCATCTTAATGCATGTCCCCAATGAGGTTAGGGTACAAAGAATTGGGTCTCGAGCTTGTTTCTCTTGAGGAAAAAAGTTGTTGTACACCTAAGAAACCTCTCATGGTAGGAGAAAAGAAAGATAATGGGACATGAGATCCTTTCAAAATGTTTCTTGAGGAATCCCTCATGCAACAAAGGAATGAGATGATGGATAGTTTCGCGCAAATCCTTCGGTGGGTACCAACATGCGACACATCTCCCTCGAGCGAAGGCGCCTACCCCTTCAAGGTACAATTCAACTTCAATATTCCTATATTTGAAGGTCATATAAATGAAAATGTTGTATACAAGTGGTTGAATCTAATAGAAGGCTATTTTTATGTCCATAAATTTTCGAATGGAGAAAATATTACTTTTGCACTCCTCAAAGTCGTTCCCCATGTCAAAGATTGGTGGGAATATTTCTATGAGTAAAAGGAAATAGAGGAACCCTCATTATTTACAGTCACGGTGTTGGAAGCAGGCCAAAGAGGAAAATCAAGGCGATTTTGGGAAAGAAATCATGCACGAGGAAAGCGACAACTGGAAGGAAGAACAACACACGCGCATGAAGGGAAGACGTAACGACGATAGGGTTGGGGTTTTGGTAATTCATTGTAAAGATTGAAGAGAAAGAAACATATAAATATAGATACTTAGGTATCATAAGGTTTCGGAATACGATAGGGATAAGTTTTTATTGTAGAAAGAGTTGTTGTAGCGAGCTTATATGTAGTATTTTGTTGTATGATCTATTTTGTATAATTTTTTGAGTCGGAGAAGACGAAGGAGGGTAGGTCTTGAGGGTTAGATCGTAGGCTGAGGAGCCTGGTGCAATCTAGTCTGCCTCATATAGATATTACCCAATTGTGAAGAATTTTAAAGCGCGCGACACTATACATGCAGAAATACTATAATAAAAGAGCTAAGAGCCAAATCTTTGTGGACGTAGCCCAGGAGGGGGTGAACCATGGTAACATCTATGTTATGTGATGAATGCATGCATATATTTATTGTCTTGAGTAGTTATTATTATGCTTACTGAATGATTTGTTATATTTCCTGCTTATTCACAAATGGAAGTATATTGTGTTTACAAGTTATAATAATGGTTCAATATACAGTTCTCATATCTCGTACTCAATCCTAGGTTGTAAACACATGAGTATTGCAGCCACCCATTAAATTCATCTAGGGTGAGACTACGCAACACATTATGTGTGTTGTGTTTTCTTCTGGTTTACTATGAGGGCCGATGGTTTTAGAGGCTTTGTTGGAAACCCAAAAAGACATGAACCTTGGGTCACTTATTACGACTCAGACAAAATAGAATAGTAACCAACAAATGGTTTTTTTATCGTTGGTAGGAACAAGAGAGGGTTGAGTAGATGAGATAAGTTGAAGACCTGTCGGAGGCAGATCAAGAAAATATTAGGGCAGAGAGGAATAAGACATTAAAAGGGGATGCTGAGACCATGGAATCCCACAAAAGTAGAGATCAAAACTTGGCTAAGAACCAAAGAGCTGGAGTTTGCATAGAAAGATATCATAAACCCTAGAATAACACCCTACAAATATCTTGAGAAATATGTGTTTATTGTTTGCATGAAGTCTTTTTCTGTGATTTTCCACACTTATTGTAGGAGGTGATACTAAGTTTAAAGGATAACCACACAACGAACCAGGTTCGATAGTTAGAGTGGATCCTATTATAGATCGAGCAGTATAGTAGGTGAAGAACAAATTCACCCGCATGGTAGATTTTTGGCTTGATAGTATTGTGGCAGGTTTTATAACATATTTTTCAGTCGACACAGTGAAGTCGTATAGCAAAACGGAGCAATATTTTATACATGGACCTCGAGGAAGGTACATTCGATCATTGTATACTTCTATTAAGATACTTCTATATAAAAAAGGTGTAATGACAATGGAGTCAAACACCTAAACTTACCTGCGTGCATGGGGGAAGGGGGGAAGCACTGAAAAAAAGAGGAGAAATGGAAGGAGGAGAGGATAAGAGAAAGGAGGAGAAACCCTTGGACCCAATCATGATGGATGACAACCAAATCAAGTAGATCATGGAGACAACTGTAAAGACGCATAGCAGAGTACCCTACCAATACAAGGTGAATACCAAGAAGAGAGTCGTAGCCGCAAGGGAAGGCTTGGAGAGTAATGAGGAAGAGGTAGAGGATCTTCGAGCTGTGGAGAAGATTTAAAAAATATCATGCACAACATATGAGAGGAACACGAGAGGTCCAAGAATGAGAAGAGAAGGCAACAATCGTATCCATATTAATGTTAGTGTGGAACCCATAAACCCATGTGCAACTAATAAACCAAAGAGAACACCACCATTTAGATAATCAAAGTTCAGAAGCAAGCAGACAACAAGAAGTACATCTACACAAGGAACAACAACTAGAGGATCCAGTTAAGGTAGCATTAGTCAGGTATCTACACCACGCGGAGGTGGTAGTTCAACATTCAGAATGGCAAGACACGATCCCACCATTAGGTTACCAAAATTTCAAGGAGAAGCAGCAGAAGACCTTGATAAACACTTGTTCATTTGTGCGAATATCTAGGAAGAAAAATAGATCACTGATGAAGATATCAAACTTGCGTAGTTATCTATTACGCTAAGAGACCGCGCACTAGACTCGTACATGAGTCTAGATGCAAATAGTGCCTCTGGGACGACAAGGACACTGACATACATTAAAAAGTTATTGATAAATGAGTTCGAGAAGCCGAGCTCAGAGGATCAATACATGAATGAGATGATATAAATCCAACATAAACCAGGAGAATCTGTTTGGGAAATTGACCAATGATTCAAGCATTTAAAAGGAAATTTGAAGTATCTCATGATCGATATGCAACATAAGCACATGTTCATCAATTCACTACTACCACATTTAAAATACCCATTGTGACAACAGAAGTTATATATGCAGGAAGAGGCTCTGGAGGCATCCCTGCAACTAGAAGAAAACCAGTATCAATAGACAGATCCAGCTATTGAAGAACTAAAGGAGGATTTTAAGAAATTAACATTCCAACTCAACCAGAATAAGAATAAGGATAAACGAGAAGTCGTTTGTTGTACTACATGCAGGATGGAAGGACACCACAAGAATGAATGTCCAACATTTTCACAGTATATGGAAGTAGAAATTCCAAACCCATTGCCAGCAACAGGACTATGGTATGAAATATGAAAGAAATTGGGTCACGACCCATATCACTACACGATGATGTAGAAATACCAGACAGACCCAAAGAATTCATATTTCACCTTTTGCAATTCAATAGGCCATGGCGACAAAGATTGTAGAACTATGTAATTGATGCGAGAAAGGACATCAAACGCATATAGAGTGCAGGCAGAAATGATGACTTGGCAAGTCACGCCATAGTTTAATCAATTTCCAGCTCCATACAACACTGCACAATGACAATATAATACTGCGCAGAAACCATATAATAACGCACAACCACAGTACAATACAACACAACCTTAGTACAATACCACGTAGTATAATCAAGCACCTCAGTATAACATGCCAAGAGGAGATCGAGCAGGATATAGAGGTGGAGGATGAGTGAGAGGAGGTTTTGGATGAGGTAGAGGACCATTGGTATGTCATAATTGTCAACAACCCAGACATTATGCAAGGGAATGTCCACTTCCACCAGAAACATGTATGTATTGTCGCGCATCAAATCACGACACAAAAGAATGTCCAAAACTATTAGTAAAAATCTAGGAAAAGAGGAACTAGAACAACTAGAATGTTCAAAGGATCTCAGATGAAGCAAGGGATGAAGGAAGGAACATCAACATAGTCACCCGCGGAGGCGCTAAAACAGGGGATGATGTCGTTCGACAAGAGCCAACACAAAATCAATGGGTGAAGAAGAACGTCGAACCAATGAAACAGTTTGACGTGCAGAAGGAGAAGGAGATATTTAAGCAAGCCCGACAAGAATTTCAGAAGGAGGACATTGCGACGACTTCAACTGCACAACAAACAAAGGAAGCACCAAAATACAAAATGCCTCCATTATTGGATCATACCAATGAAATGCAATCCATGGGACAAGTAAGTACAATCAAAGACTTTTTGAAATCATATGTAAAGGTACTAAATGATCCATCATCTATGAAAATATTTCAAAACATACTACAAAAATGTAGCATGGAAACAAAAGGAAAACTAGAACCAAAAACAACCAATCAAATACATACAAGGAGAAGAACGAGTAGGGAATTCAGACTGAATGCCAACATTGGAGATTTCAATATGGGGGATATCACACTTGATCTAGGATCTGAAGTTAATGTATTACCAAAGAAGACATGGCAATGCATGGGAGAGCTCACATTAGGGTATTCACCTATTCAATTGAAACTGGAAAACCAACACATAGTCCTACCAATCGGTAGACTGAAAGGAGTGATAGTATACCTAGATGGAGTACGCACTAAAGCAGATTTTGAATTCATTGAAATAGTGGATGGCACAACACCTTACCCAGCGTTGCTTGGTCTGGATTGGGAATTTGAAAACCATGCCATAATCAATTTGAAGACTAGGAAGATGACATTTGAGTCAGTAGAATACAGGGTTGTCATGCCATTAGACCCATCAGAAGGGGAGAGGTTTGTAGAACCTACTTGCCTAAACTTAGAGGAAATCAACCAATTGTACAGAACAACTGTGCACGACGAGGATTACGTAAACCCAAGTGCAAATAGAATACTCAGTTGGCATAGCATTAATTCATGTGAAATAGACTCAGACACCAGTTTAGAAAACTAGCAACAACAATTACATGGAGTTTCCACAAGAAGATGTGTAAGAATAGACTGCACGGTAAGATGGGTAGGAAAAAAAATAAGGGAACCACCCAGTTTCCATAGAATAAACGATTTGGAAACATTCTTTGCACAGTATGAAGATGAAGTTTCAGAGAACCAAAGGTTGTTATAACTTGACATAGAAGTCAAGGAAACACCATCAAGATGGTGTGGCACACACAAAAAGATAATTACAGATTGGTACTAGTGTAAGTGGTTACTGCGCATAAGGTTTGGCGCAGAACAAAAAAAGAACAAGTAGTAGAAGTATGATGGACAAGGGGAACCAATGGAACACTTGGAGGAGTGCAGAACGATGTGGAAAATGATACCCCCATAGGAATGGCCTCATCATTTTATACACACCCTAGAGGGCATACCAGCGAACTAGTATATAGACCAGGAATTGTGCAAAGGAATTGCGACCTGGACGACATTGCAACATAATTTTACAATCACTTTCTCATTCGAGCATGATAACCCCAACATAGATGTCACTCTTAAACATATAAGAGGAGTGATATTCATCAAAGAACCAGAAGTAGAACTTATCACAGAAGAACAACAATGGAAAAAACAAACAGTTAAGGAACTGTTGTCATGTTACCATGTGCAAGAGGAAGCACCAAATGAAGATGATCCGTGTGATATTCAAATCAAAGAAGCAGAAGACGAAATAAAAGTGGAGGGACCACCTATAGAATCAAAATTTATTATCGCACCAATTAAAGTGAAGAAATTCAACATTGGGATAGTTGAGAATCCCAAGATGGCCAGCATCGAAGATTACTGGGATGAGCAAACGGTAGAAAGCATAACAGAGTTACTGTGCGAGTACAGTGACTTGTTTCCCACAACATTTACAAATATGAAGGGTATAGCAGGAGAGCTATGAGAAATGAAGATACCACTCAGACCTTAAGTGAGATCGATCAAACAAAGACCATATAGATTGAATCCAATATATAAGCAAAAATTCAAAGCTAAGATCGACAGGATGCTCAAAGCCGGAATCATAAAACCGATCGAAGAATCAGAATGGATAAGTCCAATGGTAGTTCAGGACAAGAAACAAGGAGGGATCATGATATGTGTTGACTTGAGGAAGTTGAACGATGCATGCCTAAATGACCCATTCCCTACACCTTTCATGGATGAAGTGTTAGAGAACGTAGGTGGACATGAAGCTTACTCATTTACTGATGGATTATTAGGAAGACATATACAAGACCATGTTTTTGATAGAATGGTGATCCTACCAGTACACAGTCATGCCATTTGGACTGAAGAATTCACCAGCAATATTTTCCAAAGTAGTCATCGTTGCGTTCAAGGAATTCATCCACCAGTTTCTTGAAGTATGCCTTGTGGATTGGCCAATTTATAGTTTCTTGAAAGACCATGTAGAAGTCTTACGACTTATGTTAGAAAGATGTAGACAGTGAAAAATATCACTGAACATAAAGAAATTCATATTCAGAACACCGTTTGGGATACTATTAGGCCATATAGTATGCAAACAAGGTTTACTATTAGATCTTGCAAATATTGTAGTAATTATTAACTTACCACCACCAAAAAAAGTCCATCAGCTAAGAGTGACGTTGTGACACACAAGATACTACAAGAAATTTATCAAAGGGTATGCACAGATTACTGCACCAAGGGAAAATTTGTTAAGAAAGAATACAAAGTTTCAGTGGAACAATGAGTGTCAACACGGTATGGACACCCTAAAGGAAAAGATGGTCACCGCGCTAATATTAGTATTTCTAGACTAGGAGAAGACATTCCACGTCCATGTAAACACATCAGCCATAACACTTGGAGCTATCTTGGCTCAGTCAGGAATGGGAGACTTGGATCACCCAATATCATTTACAAGTATAAAGTTATCAGAATCATAACAGAACTATAACACCACAGAAAGGGAAGGCCTAGCTATGGTCTACGCACTATAGAAATTAAAAAAATATTTATTGGAAAACACTTTAAGATGTTCACAAATCACTCAGCCCTGAAATACCTAGTCAACAAGCCAGTGTTGGGAGGGATAAGTTGTCGATAGTTACTACTATTTTAGGAATTTGACTTTGAAGTAATAGTCAATCTATAAAAACTAAATGCAGGACTTGACCACCTATCAAGAGTCACATATGGAGAAGAAACTACGAATTTAGAAGAAAACTTTCCAGATGCACAGATATTTTCAGTCCAGATCGCCAATGAATACTTTTCATATATCATTCAGTACTTGAGCACAAGTACTACGCCACAAGAATATAACACCACGCAAAAGAAAAACCTGGTAGTCTGGGTTGCATACTATCAACTGATCACGGGACACTTATACAAAATGGGCATAGATAGCATGTTGCGCAGATATGTGTTAGAACATGAAAGACCAAGACTGTTAGCTGAATCCCACGAGGGAATAGTAGGAGGAAATTGTGCAGACAAAAGGATTAATGGGTCCATATTTGAAGGATAGCTATGCGACTTGTAGGAGGCCATCAAAAAAATGTGGAGGATCACACCACAGGGTGTTGCGCGGTATAGGGACATTGCCAACTTCAAAGCCACATGACATATAGTGTGGATACAGGCGTAGAAGGATCCCGATAAGCAGTGGCTACAAATGCACTACTGTATCACAGAGGGAGACATCGACATGGTGATCAAAGACTGGGAGGATGAATGGAGGATTCTAGTCCTCACCCAAGAATTTTCGAAGAGGACAGTAGAAGAAGAGGCAAGATGGGCCAGACAAAAACGAAAGATGGGCCAGACAAAAACAACACAAATAAACAAAGGGGAAGCTAAGACAGGGACCCAGAAGGGTACAAAGAACAATATGTAGTCAGCCAAAGAACAATAGAAACAATCTAAGGTAGCGCAAGGGACCACAAAAAGTACCAGCCCACAGGAACCAAGTGGGAATAAGAGGCCATCCATGCATATAGGAGGAGCACGCAAGAAAATGAAGGTGCAAATAACACCACCAGAATATACGATCATGGACAATGATGGGGAAATGATAGCCCGAATGGTCCAGAATTGTCTAGCCGAGTATTTTGACAATGTTGTGCACCATAGGGATAGGATTCAAGAGGAGATGGAAAACATGTGATAGCTCCTCAAGAAAATTGGGGAAATACAGACAACAGGAAGCAACATGGGAACAAGGCCATCAGGACCGCTGATAGAGGAAAGAGTGGAAGAATAAGAACGATATCTAATCCATACAATACTGTAGCCAAACATAAGATTCCACATCACACCCAATATGTTGTGCATGGACGAGATCATAGGGAAGACACCCTTGAAGGACTTAAGCCAGATCCAATTGGTATTGTCGCGTATACCATCCAAGGCTCTACACAAGTTGCAGGTCAGCGTAAACCACAAGGTACAGTCGCATGGAGCAAAGACTTAGCCAAATTGCAGCAAGCAACAGAGAAGCAGGACGTGCTGGAAATAATCTATGAGAAAGATAAGCTCGAAACTCAAGAGAAAAGGGAGCGCAGGAATGGATTGGAGCAGAGATTTGTAGGAACACACGAGAAGATTCTGAAGACCGCACAGAAGGATGAAATCACAAGAGTATAAAAGATTGATCAAATTGCACAGGAAATTGATCAATATCAGAAGGATATTGAGAGTCTCTGAGAGCATCTCACACCCACTACTCCACCAGTAGTGAAGGAGAAAAGGAAGAAGGAAGTAGAAGAACAGATACCAGAGATAGAGAGATAGGTTATCACAACAACTGACTTGTTTGAGAATGTAGCACAGCTTTGGACAAAGCTAGAGGAGGATCAAAAAATCTAGAAGTGGGATAAAGAAGAAGAAAGGATAAGCATAGCTATCCAAGACCTCAAGTAGAGGCATAAGACAATGTCCATCATGAAGTGAATCAAAGGGGCATAGGACATGAAGAAATTGTAGGCAGAACTGACCAATGCGCAAACACATAAGAAGGAGTGTCAGCTCAAATGGAACCGTTTCAAGAGTAGGTAGTAGAAGTCATGGCACAAGTAGAGGAATCCAATAAACATATATCACAGACCCAGGCATAGTGTTCGGAATTGATCAATGACCAAATTGCAGTCCAGATAGTGGACACACTCAAGGAGAAGAATGCACAGGCGCAGACACAGGTAGCAGAGTTCAAAGAGAAGTTCCAGGTGGTCAATAGGGATATCGAAGAATTGTGTTAGGTGGCTCGAGACGAGCCACATGTCAGTGTTGGGGGCCTGTTGGATGTAGGCCAAAGAGGAAAAATAGGTCAAGTTTTGGAAAGAAAGCATGCACGAGGAAACTGACAGTGGGAAGGAAGAACAACACGCGCGCATGCAGGGAATACCTAACGATGATAGGGTTAGGGTTTTGGTAATGCATTGTAAAGACTGAAGAGCCATAAACATATAGATATAGATAATTAGGTATCATAAGGGTTCGAAATACGATAGGGATAAGTTTTTATTGTAGAAAGAACTGTTGTAGCAAGCTGATATGTTGTATTTTGTTGTATGATCTATTTTTTATAAGTTGTTGAGACAGAGAAGATGAAGGAGGGTAGATATTAAGGGTTAGATCGAAGGTTGAGGAGCCTAGTGCGATCTAGTCTGCCTCATAAATATCTTACCCAACTGTGAATAATTGTAAAGCGCGTGGCACTGTAGATGCAGAAATACTATAATAAAAGAGTTGTGATGCAAACCCCCTCCCCTCCTAGGGTTCTTCGACCTCCCGGTCTTTGGATCTCTCTCCTTGTCAAGTCTTGTTGACTCTTAGGACTCCAAAATGAACTCGGATCAATTATACATAGGTCCTTTTTCTTCCTTTGGCACAGGTCTTGTGATACCCGCACCCCCTGTCTGCACGTTCTAGCACTCTTCAATTCATGGGTGCTAGTTCCTTTTCACTAGATCCTTCTTCCATATGTCCCTGGACTATTCCCTTGTGCTAATGCGTGATTGCGGGTGCAACAAGAGTGGTTTCAAACCAACTTTCTTTTGGCCCTGCAATCCTTCTCTAGATGACACATATCTCGTCACTAAAACAATGGTTGAAATTGCGGCTCGTTCAAGGAAAATTAATGTCTAAGTTTTTCCAAGCCCCGCAATCCCTGATTTCCATCAATATATTCTCTTTTGGCATTGCCTGCAATCAATGGTTTCTATCAATCTCTATTTCACCCTTATTTCCTCCTTCTACGCATCTCCTCATATCTCTAGGATCTATCGACATGTAGTCCGTTCGAATCAATGGTTGTTGTTGACTCTGCCTTTCTAGCCTTTGGGAGTTTCAAATCTCAACTCCACTCTCCTCTATATTTCAATCTCCCAGAGTGGAAGATCTGTTGACACCTATCCCCTTGAATCTACGATCAGGATCTCCTCCGTGGATCTGGCCTTCGAGAATATCGATTCTCAACTTTCACAAGCTCCCTTTGCTAAGCTCCTCCTTTGCATGTGACCCTAGACGATGTCCTCACATGACCACATATCCTCCTGCTAAATATCACACACCTCCAATACCCAAAATGTTTTGGGACCGTTGATCTCCCGATCTTCACAGTACCCTGGATTGACGGTTCAGACCTATCCTCCCCAAATCTACGGACCATATCTCTTCGCGATTCTAGACTTCGTGATTTTGAATTCTCAAACCTTCGCTAACTCTGTGTGGAAGCCTTCCAAAATGAAATATATTATGACACCTGTACCTTTAAATGTGTGGCCAGTGTCTCTTCTGCTAATCCGGCCTTTGGGAATTTCAAGTCTAAAATCCTCGCCTCTACTGACTGGATATCTTCCCTAGTAGAATATCAACTGACATGTATACTCCCCAATCAACGTTTGTGCTCCCACTTCAGGAATTTGGCCTCCTCAACCAGATCAATGGTCCTCAAACTGCCTTCTCGATCAATGATCAAGATCTTCTTTGGTCTTTCGACTTTTCCTCCTCCATTTTCTTCCGGAGTTCTGGATTTGGCACCGCGTGTCCTCCTTCACATCGACGGCTCTCGTCACTTCAAATTTTTGGGCTTCAAAAATATCAAATGTCAAACTCTTGCCTCCCTTTTTCTTTTATTTGTAGTTGATAATCCTCTGTCGCGTGTCTCCTCCTCGAATTAACGACTAAAATTTAATTTGGGTCTTTACCCAGAGTGCATGGATCTATGCCACGTCTCCCCTTGATCTGACGGCTACATATCACTTTAGGACTTTACCTGGAGTGCTTAGATCCTTGCCACATCTCCTCTCCTAGTCCTACAACTCAAATTCACTTCGGGTGATCTGACGGCTCAGAGTTACTTTGACTCTCCAGACTTCAGCTATTTTAGTTCTCAAAGTGAAACTACAATGTAACTTTCCCTGGGGCTCATGATCTGGTGACAAATATTCCCTCGTAGATCAACGACTCTCGGCTCTTCAGCTCTTCGGGCTTCGGCTATTTCAACACTTCAACCTCTTCCTTCCCTTGGATCTTCTGACCCGTTGACACATATTCCCTCTAGATCCAACGGTCCAGATTTGTTTTGACCCTTCGGCTCTCCGTGCTTCAGGAATCTCAAGTTTCCATCCTTCATAGGTTCTCCCTCTTGTGCATGTGAGCATTAAGGATTGTGCACCTTCCTTTGGATCCAACGATTGTTGATTCTCTCCACCTAAATCCAATGGATGGGATCTATTTTTCTCCCCTGTTCTTCCTTTTGTTTGTTGGATGTAAATCTAATGGTCCAGGCTCCTTTCCACAACCTATCTGACGGTTTTTTTCACTCCTCCTCTTGAGATTTAGACTTCTCCCAACTTGGAAGACTTAGTCCACATCCAAAGATCACGACCTTTGAACTTCCTCCTACAAACCCGACTCTTGGTCTCACTTCGCCTTTGTAGCGTTATCCCTCCTTTGAGATTTAGGGCTTAGAAAAAGTCTGACTCTTATGCACCTTTTGCGTTACTCCTCCTGAGATTGATAATTTCTAAGATTTCGATCTCCCACGCACACCTTGCGTTCTCAGGATTTCATCAAACTCAGAATCCGAAGGATTTCTTGAACAAGAAATAATTCTCACCCTCCTGGCGTTCTTCTACTCGATGCACTCCTTCTAGAGCTTTTCCTTATAGAGTATTCAACAACCCTGTTTCTCACTGAACTCAACACGGATTTCTTATGTGCATACTTGCACCGGCTCAATGCCCACCTAACAGAGTTCTACAGATTCTTCAGTAACTCCGGTTCTCCCTGAACTCGATAAAGATTTTTTCCCATGCGCTCCTTGCACTTACGCTGATGAAGGTTCCACGGTATCCCTCCTAAGCTTTCCTTTGAGGTTAAAACTCCGTCAACACACTCTTTTCAAAATGTGTGCAGTCCTTGCACTCGGAAACACAAAGACAAGAAACAATTGAAACTCATGCAATACTTCACCAGTTACACATTCAAACATGAAATGCATAAAACAATATAGAGCATACATACACATAAACACACAATATGTAGGAAAACAATGTTTTTCTATTATCTTTGTGTGTCTATACAAATGATTACAAAAACTGGATTGTAACAGAGTCCCAGTTCTCTCGAGCTCTCTCTCAGAACTTCTAAGACCTCCTAAGGCCTCTCTATCATTCTCTTCCTATTGGAATCTGATACAAGATCTCCTTACCAAAGAGGGGCTATGTGAGCTTGTCCTCTCTCACCTAACCTCATTTATTACATTGAAGTTTCATAAATGTTTACCCAGACCTGACTACGATCTGGTCCTGCTACAAGAAACCCTTTAAGGAAATACAACCACTACCTATACAAAGGCATGGCCTAGAATTTACAACCTTACTACACAAAAATCCATATAGGATTATTTCAAATTTAAAAGTGGGAGGGTCAGTGCCTCTTCCTTTTTCCATTGCGTGTTTTCATGCTAGCGCGTTTGCTGAGGTTGAGCGATGCTTCTGCATCATACTCCCCTGATAGGAAAAACATGATCTCTTTCTCATGAACTCCTCTTCTTGAGTGTTGAAATCCTCCTGGATCCAAAATTCTCTTATGGAGTTGTCCTCTTGCTCCTCTCCAGCTATGTTGTTGTTTTATTGTTGTTGTTGCTTCTGCATCTTCTTCTTCTTCTTCCCTACTGCTATGGAAGGCTCTCTTATGTTCAACTCCTCTCTGTTGACTGCTTCTGCTGACCTCAACATTAGCTTCCTTATCTCTTTTATCACCCTGTCCAACTGCTCTAGTGGTTGGATCTTCTTATGCAATCTTCTCCACTGCACGTCCTTATCAATGGGTATATCAACCTGATCCCCCATGTTGTCTTCATCTCCCCTTGTGGTGCTAAGTTTCCACTCTACTACAAAATCAAGTTCTGCAGTCTCTTCTTGAATGATCTGCTTCTCAATAACCTCCTATGACAGATTAGATTCTTCCATTTCTCCTTGTGCTGGTTCAAATCTAGCTTCCTCCAGCTGTTCCTCTGGATGTTATGCTCCTCCATCTGTCAACAACTTGACCTGTTGGATGTGCAAGCTTTGCACCATGACCCTTCTCTCTAGGGCTTCCAGTTCCTAATATGGATCAGGAAGGTCTATGATGTCTACTTCTCTTTATGTTGCAGGCTCCAGTGTTGCAGTCATCTCTGTTTCATC